>CAIGQV010001405.1:0-15429 GCA_903798115.1 Danio jaintianensis | reverse complement strand
GGGCTGTTGATGCCAAAGAACAGAAAAACATATATATATATATAAGATCCTGTGATGTGTTTTAAAATGTGCCCATTTTATTCAGTGTTTGATGTTGAAATTGAAACAGGAAAATAGGACAGGACATATAGTAGCCCCTCCCCTTTTTAAAAAACAGGAAATCATGGGGATGTTTAGTTTATATCACAACTCTACCGTTCAGAGCTGTTGTTGAGCTTGAGAGCATCATTTGTAATAGTAAAACTGAGTCTGACTCACCATTTCTCTGCTTTAAAATAATTTTCTGCATAATTCAAATGGGTCCGATATGCCAACTCCTTCATATGATCTGCTCTGTGCTCTGCCCTGTGTTACCTGTGTGCTGTGGTGGTTCACATGACATTAATTTGAAAGCAGTCTGTATCCCTATTTAGTACTATGCACCTAGATTTAACTTTAATCTCAAAATGTTTGTGAACCCTCGGTTTAAACACTCTTTGATGTGAATAAATGACCAATTTCAACATCAGCAATAGCGTCCTGAAGGGAGCGGGGTTTATTAAACACTGATTGGTCAAGATTTGATGTGAAACTGAAGAATGAGGTGACATCAAAAGATTTGCTGATTCATTATTTGTTGGAAGTAACAAAACAGCTTTGGATGTTTATTTCTTCTAAATGTGAATTTTGTTATGGTTTGGAGCACACTAACTTATAGATTGCCAAGACTGACATATTAATACTTACACCTAAAAAAAAAAAATTAACTTTACCTAAAAATACTTTACTTTTACGAGCAGAAAAGTATTTTAGTTATTACCACAACTGACACCTTCTCTGTTCCACAATACCACATCAGTGCTTTTCTGCAAGTGCTATAACAAGTAGAAACTTATGATGAGCAGTATTTTCCATAAAACCTGTGTTCAGTTTTCTCATTCTCATATTTCTGGCTGAATGTGCCGCTCTATATGTTCAGGCTGTTGCTGGCCGTGGATTTGCAGCTGTACTTAGTGGATAATGCTTTTGGAGGCAGTTGGATAATGCATTTTTAATGGGATGGATCTGAGTTCTAGCCACTTTTCCAAGTCAAGTGGTACTGATGTGAAATGAAAATACGAAAGTAACAATGGACTGAAATGTAAGAGCCATCATAAGGGGAAATACTGTAACAATGAAAGGGCTTCCCTGCAGAAAGTGTCTGTGGTTCACGCTTTGATCTGAGCTGCTTTTATATGCATTTTTATTTATGTATTTATTTATTTATTTTTCTTTCAATTACTTTATCTCTGATGGCAGCTGTCACATTTTTAAAGTTAAAGCCATTTGCCTGTCTGCATTAGCAAAAAGAACACACTGTACTAAAGCACCTTGAGATGAGCTGAACTGAAAATCTGCAGTCTAGAATCTTCCCTGACTGTGTTTAATGTGCATTTATTTTGGAATATTTGTGAGTTACTGACATAATTCTTAGAAAGTTCTTAGAAAGTAGAAATTAAGAGTAGCCTTTTAAATAATTATATTATTAGCAGAGTTAGTATTTATTTTATTTTATAGTCAAAAGACATGAATATCTTTTAATGATGAACAATTAATTTAGAATTTGTTTTTCATTATTTTGCAGTTACGTTCATCAGCGCTGTATTTGTTTGTTTTTTCTTATTTTTAATAAAAATAATTTTTTATTCCTTTAAATGTTTGTGTCAAACAGTCCTTCAGAAAAATGCTTAATATGATTAGTTATTATTATTAATAATAATAATAAACAGCATTAATTTGAAAAACTTAATATCTTATAACATTCTAAATTTTACAAATGTAATAATAATACCAACAATAATCAGTAAATACTTTTATGTCACGGCTAGAAATGAGTACTAAAACTAGGATCAGATTGCAAGTAAAACCTTTATTGACTGTGAGTCAATATAACCAGAGTAGTGGATCAGGAATCCAGAGATATATCAGCGCCAGTCCTGACAACAGACAGAAATACACGAACGACCGAACAATGATCTGACAAGAGACAAGAGGAGCACTGTCCAGATATAGCAGAGATAACGAGCTGCAGCCGGGAGGCTAATCAGGACAGCATAAGCTCTGCCCTAGCACGTGACATAACACTGACGTAATAGATACACGTGGAACACCAAAACAAAACAAAACCATGTGACCAAACAGACACTCAGGGGTGCACACAAACCTACAACCGTGACAGTACCCCCCCTCCTAGGAGCACCTCTCCGGAGGATTTTCCTGTACGCGGGAGGAAGTTTGAGGCGGACTGCTAATGATCTTGGCAACAGTGAACGGGCTAATAAATTTAGGTGCGAGTTTATTACATACGGAACGTAACGGAATATTCTTAGATGAAAGCCACACTTTTTGACCAATGACGTAAATGGGAGGCTTAGACCAGTGGCGATCAGCTTTAGCCTTGGTGCGCGCACTCACTTGGAGGAGGGTCTGTCTGGCCCTGTTCCAAGTGTGTTGACACCTCTGGACAAAGGTGTGGGTGGAGGGAACCGCGATTTTGGTTTCCAGACTGGGAAAAACAGGTGGCTGATATCCTAAACTACATTCAAACGGAGATAGGCCCGTGGCTGACACTGGTAATGAATTGGGTGCGTACTCTACCCATGGAAGCTGCTGACTCCAGGAGAAGGAATTCTGAGAAACCAAACATCGCAACATACGTTCGAGGTCTTGGTTGGCCTGTTTGTCCGTTACTCTGAGGATAAAAACCAGAAGAAAGACTTACAGTTGCCCCCAATAAATGACAGAATTCTCTCCAAAATTTAGAGACAAACTGAGGCCCCCTGTCCGAAACCACGTCCATCGGGAGGCCATGAATCAGAAAACGTGATTAATGACAGCAATCGCTCTCTCTCTGGCTGAGGGTAATTTGGGCAGAGGAAAAAAATGAGTAGCCTTCGAAAACCGGTCCACAACGGTCAAAACGACCATGTTGCCAGCAGATGGTGGGAGACCTGTGACAAAATCTCCTCTGGCACGAACAACTGACTCGGTGGGCACCCGGGTGGGGGCGTTACCCCTTCCAAAGCAAGGCGAACCTTACTCTCGATCTCCCATGTCACAGCAGAAATACAAATCCTCTGAGGAACGATGGGCTTGAGAGACGTAGTGCGCTCTGAAACATCAAAAAGACAGGATAACGCATTGGGTTTGATGTTTTTGGAACCCGGTTGGTAGGAAATGGTGAAGTCGAACCGTCCGAAAAATAATGCCCACCGAGCCTGCCTAGAGCTTAGTCGTTTAGCGGATTTGATGTATTCAAGGTTCTTGTGATCGGTCCAAACAATAAAGGGAACCCCCGAACCCCTTACAGCGATGGGTTGGGAAAAATGGGTTTTAGTGTTATTGGACCTCAGTGCTGCATTTGATACAATCGATCATAATATTCTCCTTGATAGGCTTGAAAATTATGTTGGTATTACAGGAACTGCACTGGCCTGGTTCAGGTCTTATGTATCTGAACGTTATCAATTTGTATCAGTTAATGAAGAAGCATCATACAGATCAAAAGTACAAAGTGGGGTACCACAAGGCTCAGTTCTTGGTCCCTTACTTTTCACACTATATATGCTACCGCTAGGCGATATCATTTAAAAGCATGGAGTTAGCTTCCACTGTTATGCTGATGATATAAAGTTGTGTATCTCCTCTCAACCTGATAATTTGTATGAATTTACAAAATTAAGATTGTATAGCTGATATAAAAAATTGGATCACTAATAACTTTTTATTACTAAATTCAGATAAAACTGAGGTCTTGCTTATTGGACCCAAAAACCTCACATGCAAAAACCTACAACACTGTCTAACCCTTGATGGATTCTTAGTTTAGTCATCATCTTCAGTCAAAAATTTGGGGGTGATTTTTGATATTTTTTCATCTTAAAAATGTTGCCAAACTTCGACACATGCTATCAACGTCTGATGCGGAAAAGCTTGTTTATGCTTTCATGACCTCTTGGTTAGACTATTGTAATGCGTTACTAGGTGGTTGCCCTATTGGTCTAATTAACAAACTTCAGCTAGTTCAAAATGCAGCTGCTAGAGTGCTTTCTAAAACAAAGAAATATGATCACATTACTTCAGTTCTTTCATCATTGCATTGGCTCCCTATTAAATATCATATAATTTTTTACATTTTATTGACTACCTACAAAGCCCTAAATGGCTTAGCTCCCCAGTATTTGAGGGAGCTCCTGGTGTATTATAGCCCCTCACGTCCACTACGCTCAATTAATTCTGGACAATTGATTATTCCCAGAATATCAAAATCAACTGTAGGCGGTAGATCTTTCTCATATCTGGCACCTAAACTCTGCAACAGCCTTCCTAGCACAGTTCGGGAAGCAGACACACTCTGTCAGTTTGAAACTAGATTAAAGACCCATTTCTTTGCATTAGCATACACATAAAACACAAATGCTTTTAAAATACAAATCCTTTAAAGGATTGTTAGTCTGCATTATTTAGGGCAACCGGAGCCGGGAACACTTCCCAAAATACATAATTTGAATGGCATCTGTGCTTATGTTAGTCTTTTTTATTATTCCAGAGGTTTTTATAATCCTGGACCAGGCCGTATTCTGAGCAGCTGCTGTGGTGGTCACACAGAGGAGTGGAGAGCATGAGACTGATTCCTGTAAGACTCCAGTGACAGACGAGTCTTCGCATTGATCCTGAAGGGCCAGCCTGTACACCAGCCGGTGACCTCTCCCACCTGCAGCTTCTCCACGATGGACGTCCAACATTCTCCAGCCTCCGGTGCAGCTCTGCACAAGACGTTTGGCCATAGGAGAAATAGTCGTGCCCAACTTAGCCTGGTTTCTCTCAAGTTTTTTTTCCCTTCACTTTCGCCAATTGGTGAAGTTTGTTCCTCGCTGCTCTCGCCACTGGCTTGCATGGTTCGGGACCTGTAGAGCTGCGCATCGATGGATTTGCTCTTCAGTGCTTGGACTCTCAGCAATGAAAATTAAACCACACTGAACTGAACTAAACTGAACTTAAACTCTGAAAACTGGACTGACACTGTTTCAATTTACTATAAACTTCTATGTTAAGCTGCTTTGACACAATCTACATTGTAAAAGCGCTATAGAAATAAAGATGAATTGAATTGAAAGGGAAATAACCAGAAGCTTTAAATTGAAAGCAAAACTAGAGTCAATGAAATTTCCCTCCGCCCCCGAATCAATAAGGGTTTTAATGCTCTGAGTTATGGAAGCCCAACACAGAGTAGCCGGCAGTAGAGTAGCCGCAACAGAGGATTTATTTAAATTAATCTCACCCATCAGTAACCCCTCCGACAACCCGTGAAGGAAAATACCCCATTTCGCCTCCTTATTCCAACCGCATTTCGCGGCTAAGGTCCGGAACTCTATGGAGTAATCCGCCATGCTCTGATTCCCCTGGCGGAGCTCTGCGAGAACTCACGCAGCCTCCGATCAAAAACCTTTTTAAGTTCCTAAGAGAACAGGTCGAAAGAGGAACAGCAAGGGAGTTTTTGTTCCCAGACGGAGGTCCCCCACAATGCGGCCTTTACACAAAGGAGCGTAATAACAAAGGCGACCTTAGACTGCTCAGTAGTAAACAATGATGGCTGCAATGTTATGTATAAGCAGCATTTGGCTAAAAAGGATCGACACAGCTGTGGTTCTCTGGAGTAACAAGTCAGGTGAGGAAGGCGAGGTTCTAATGAGCAGCCCACCATTACTGATGCTGGCTTCGAGTCTGGAGATGGTGTAGCTTCCTGTGAGACCGATCCACCAGTCCACTGCTGAACTTGAGTGGTGAGTGTGGACATTTGGCTCACCAAGGTCTGAATGTCTTGGTTAGTATTAGCCAATATTTCTTCCTGCCGGTCTATCCTGGCGTTAGTGTGATTGACAAACTGAGTAATTTGTGCAATACTCGCTGGATCCATAATGATGGTCAGTTCGTTCTGTCATGACTAGAAATGAGTACTAGAACTAGGATCCAATTGCAAGTAAAACCTTTATTGACTGTGAGTCAATATAACAAGGGAAAAAGTCCAAACAGAAGTAAACAAATCAAAGGTACTAGATGGTCACACGTAGACAGGAACAGGAGTCAGACTGTGGACCAGAGTAGTGGATCAGGAATCCAGAGATATATCAGCGCCAGTCCTGACAACAGACAGAAATACATGAACGACCGAACAACGAACTGACAAGAGACAAGAGAGGAGCGCTGTCCAGATATAGCCGAGATAACGAGCCGCAGCCGTAACAGATACACGTGGAACACTAAAACAAAACAAAACCATGTGACCAAACAGACACTCAGGGGTGCGCACAAACCTACAACCGTGACACTTTTACAGTAAATTTAAATCATTTGTTAATAACTATAATTGTTATTAATAATTAAATAAATATGAATTCCTAAATTGTTCATAAATATTGACATATTATAAATTCTATCTATATACAGTAACAGCTATAATAGCAAGCACCTTAAAAGTGGTTTCTTTTCGAGAATTTTTTTTCATCTTTTGTTATAGAATGTCATGCGTTTTCCCCCTCTTTTTACTCTCTAGAAAGAACAAAAATAATCAGAATTTAGAGAGAAAAAAATAGATAAGGAAAATAATCATTATCATAGCTGACCATTACCTCTGATATATTCACATGTTGTTTTCATTAAAAATCATCTAGTCATGAAACACAGCTGTATTCCTCACACATGAGTACTAGCGCCCCCCGCCAGAGGTATGGATAATTTTGAAATAAAAAAGAAAATCATATAAGGAAAGTTTTCTTGCTGCGGTTTATTGCTACCCTGTCAATAACGGATAAACACATTTATTTATTTGATCTGCTCTGAATCCGCCTCCTCTGCATCTGTGCTTGGCTTCTCGAGTTACACTTCACTGCTGGACAAAGAATGTTATGGAATGCATATTTTCAGCTTCTCTGACACATAAAGAGCATTTATAATACACATTAGTCCATTTTATTCTGTGTTTTTGTGAGATGTTTTTCAAAAGATATTACTATAAAACGGTGATTTATTTTTTTCTTTTGTGATTTTCATTGGTTTACATTGTGTGCTCCTGCGTTTGTCCACAAACATGGCCAGCAATAACTCACCGTGAAGTAGATTCCCAAGCTCTATAATAAAAGTATAGACTTATTTATTTTTACACCTGGTCTTTTGTTTTGGCCCCAGAAAGGGGCTTTGTCTTGAACATACTTAATTTCACCTCAAATGTTATTTGTTCATTTTGTAGATAACAAAAAATACATTCAAATTAATATTAATTATACCAAACAAAATTTGTTTCAAAAAGAGAATTTCTCCAACCAAAAAAAAGGCTAATTGTTCAAAAATTATGTCTGACTCATCCTTTTTCTTCTGGCATTCTGCTGTCCTATTACCTCGCCCTTATGGCAACTATACAGTTAACAAATTGTGTAAACAAAACAAAAAGTATTATTTAAACTACATAAAAGTACATTTAAAAAATTACCACAATTGCCTTAATGAGAGAGAGCAATGTGATGCATGTATTTTAAATTCAGTTTTGATAATGTATGAATTATTAAGGTACAACATATTTTGTGTGTTTGGGATTTAATGGAATATAGTATTTTTATTAATCAATCATTACATTCATTCATTTTCTTGTCGGCTTAGTCCCTTTATTAATCTGGGGTCGCCACAGTGGAATGAACCGCAAACTCATCCAGCCTATGTTTTACGCAGTGGATGCCCTTCCAGCCACAACCCATCACTGGGAAACACCCATACACTCCCATTCAAACACATACACTATGGACAATTTAGCTTACCCAATTCCCCTATAGCGCATGTCTTTGGACATGTGGGGGAAACCAGAGCACCCGGAGTTAACCCACGCGAACACGGAGAGAACATGCAAACTCCACACAGAAATGCCAAAGGACCCAGCCAAGGCTCGAACCAGCGACCTTATTGCTGTGAGGCAACAGCGCTACCCACTGCACTGCATATATATATATATATATATATCACTTAAAGGCCCATGTCTATTAAAGCCTGAGGTAGCAGCCAGAATTGTAAAAAAGCTTTTTCAGTGCTCTTTGGAATCTGGAGCTGGAGAGCCAAGTATTGATTTTGATCTACTTATTCATCAATACAAATGTGAATAAATTGCACTACCTTTGAGAAATGACTAACAAATTATTTTATTCACATTTGAGTTGAAATGTCAGTAATGTCTACACAAATTGTCAAGTGGACCACTTCATAGTGTCTCTGTTTGTGTATAAATCCATACAAAAAATGTTGCATTAACAGTAACCATGACCAAAGGCTTGTGCAAGGACATGAACAAATTCATGAGGAATAAAAAGAGACAAAAGTCCAAATAATTAGTTGATGTTTCTTAATATGTTAAATAAGGAGAGCCCTTCATTGATTGCCTGATTACTAAAAATGTTATTTTTTATCATCATCAAAAGTGTTCCAATCTGCTCGTCTTTAAAATGTTCTTGTAAGAAATAAATCCTCAAATGGGAAACACATGCTTCTCTCCTTGATCCACTAAGCTTGGCACCCGGAGGGAGTCTTCTCAGGTGCACTGCATTATAATGTCAAAGGCCTTTTTATGATGGGAAATCTGCTCTCAGCCTCAATCCATAACTTTGGAAACAGAGGTTTTCATTACTTTGCAGATCAAAGGTCAAATCTTTATGGAACACATTTAACTCTTTAAATTTGTCTCATCTTTAACAAATTAATGTGTTCATATCCTTTTTTGCAGTTATAACTTTGCTGATAGTAAAACTTGCAGAACTACAGCATATCACATATACTATAATATATTATATTATCGTTGTTGCAGGTCCCGCCTTCGGAGACCCAGCAGACAGATTACTGTTCCTGTAAAACAGGATAATATAAATGAAAATGCCAGAGTCACGTCTGCTCCTTTGCAGCTCCTCTGATGATCTGCTCATTTAATGTACAGCATCAGTAAATAACAATACAACAATTGCTTTTAAAGCATTCAAAATTCACATTAAATATTCTGTCACTCATATTTTGTCACTCTACAACAGTTTGAATCAATCATATCATCACTCGTGTCCACAACATTAAAAACCAATCACACTCTGTCTCATCTTCTTATTTTTCCCCTTTCAGTTGTCCTTAAAATACTCAGAAGACATCTTATAAATACTAATAATTATTAATCACAGATATATTATATATAGATGTACACTTATAACTGTAAAATTATACTCAGCAATCCATGTTTTCTAAACCAATGTGAAATGAAATACACAGTGTTGTCTCATGTAGAGGCATTTAGAGAGAGAGCCCCTAGCTACAGCAGCTCTCTGTGCCTCTCTTCAGTGCGGTGGTCACGTGACCGCTAAGCGCGCCAAACGCGAGTGCTGAGTGAGCCTCACGGAGCCTTTTAACAGTAATAAATTAACTCTTTACATGTATACACAAACAGCTTTTGCCTCAAAAACAAATAATACAATAATATAGACTAATATAACGATCACTGGAGCATATTTAACAGCTTACTTTTAAGATTAGTGCGAACATCACATATAAACGGTACTCAAACATCGTCTCAAATCACTTCATACATTCATACATACACCACACATTGTAAAAGTACATTCACTGTAATAGTATCTTTAGTTTGTCCATATTTACCTGTAAAACAGGATAATATAAATGAAAACGCCGGAGAGTCACGTCTGCTGATGAGTGTCAAAATAAAAGTCCTTTCCATGAAACGTAAACATTTGTTATTTTGTAAACAAACACTGCATGAACATATTATCTAACTATTAAACTTACATCTAATGTGACTAAAACAACACAATTGTGTACATACTTTGTGTGTATTACACTCTCCCTGACAAAAAAGAAGAAAAGCTACAGTGATCAAACCCTCATTACCCATGGCCAAACATTTTACCACTTCTAATAAACAGCTGTTGTGACCCCATAAGGTGTGTGTACTGCAGGTAATTATAAGTGATGGTAAGGAATTGGTGTGGTGTAATTGTGCAAACCGCAATTGGGTATGTGTGGAATAGTGTAAGCAGTGACTGAGTTCAGTGTGGGGGTGTAGGGGTGAATTAGAGGCTGCCCCAACATCTCATATGTGTAGATCTGCCTTGGTCTCTGCTCCCTAGCTGATCTTTTCACGCTAGTCTCTTCTTCTGGCCTCATCCACTCAGCTCTGTTTGCACCCTCCACCTCACTGTCTGTATTTGCTCTCTCTTTTTCCTCAGTATCGACTGGGTGTGCTGTCTCAAGGTAAGTAGCTGGACTGTCGCATGCCCTTTGCACTCCGCTGTTCTGAATCTGTCCTGAATTTTCCCTTCTTGGCAAAACATAAATGTTTTCCCTTATAGGAGCTTGCTCGGGGGGTTGGTGACTTCCTGATGCCAGCTGATGGACTGGAGCCCTTAACCAATATCCTCCTGCACTTTCTTCCTCATCAGTGTCTACCAGGTCATTGTCTCTGCCATCCGTATCATTGATGATTGTATGTCTCACTGTCTTTTTTCTCCTTTCAGGGCTCAAGGACCCGGGTGTTGTTGCTGGAGGTTTGACAGGTAAGTCATTCACCAGTAGCAACAGGTTTCGGTGTATTGTCCTGGTCTTTTTTCCATCACCGTTCTCAGGACAGATGACGTACACAGGGTTGTTTGAAACTTGTTTTTTCACGACATACACAGCTTTTTCCCAGTAGGACCGTAACTTCCCTGGGCCTTCTCGCTCACCAAGATTTCGGACCAGTACCCGGTCTCCTTCCTTCAGTACGACTCCTCTCATCTTGCGGTCATACTGACTTTTGCCCCTTCTGCTTGACTGATGACTGTGGGCCTCTGCGATCTTGTACGCCTCACTCATCCTGTGTACCCACTGCTTGGCATAACCCTCAGGTGTGGTTTCATCTTCTGGTTAGTGTGTTGTTATACAACCCATTGGGGCTCCGACATGTACGGTGGGTTTTTTCTGTTTTATACAGAGACACTTTCTGGTCACATAATCCTCTATCTCCGCTTTCATATACAGCCAGTAAAACCTGTCCTGTGCCAAGCTGAGGACTCTCTCTGTCCCCACATGTCCCATCCTGTCATGGAGATGTTCTAGGGCCAGCTTCTTATATTTGGATGGTAGGACTAGTTGTTTTCTCTCCATTGTCTTTCAGTACAGGAGCCCCTTTTCAACATGAAGTTTTCTCCACTCATACATGAGCCTCCTGCTGGTTCCTGTCAGGTTTCCTCTTATCTCTGTTGGACTGACCCCATCGACCTTCCACTGCCTCACTTGTGAGATTATTATTATTATATATTTCTGGGCTGTGATCAGCTCTTCCATGCTAATTGTTGGCAGCCAAGTGTTAGATGGTTCCACTTCCTCCTCCACAGTGGACTGATACAAAGCAGCGATCCAGGCCACGTCCTTTCCCCCGGATACATGACTACCTTCCCAGGCTTCTTGTGCAATGCTGGTAGGTAACTCTTCTGTGCATTCTGACTCAAAAGCTTCAATGTCCAGGGGGAGGCGGGACAGGGTGTCAGCGTCGATGTTCGCTCGTCCTGGTCGATAATTGATGTTGAATCAGAAGTCAGAGAGCTCTCCAACCCAATGATGGCCCACTGCATTCAGCTTAGCGGTGCTCATCACATGCGTCAGCGGGTTGTTGTCAGTATATACTGTAAATTGCTGGGCATAAAACAGGTAGTCTCTGAATTTTTCGCAAACTGCCCATTTCAAGGCCAGGAATTCAAGGTTGCCGCTGTGCAACCGATAGTTCCTCTCAGCCTTTGTCAATGTCCGGGACCCATACCCGATTACTCTTGGTTTTCCACCCTGATGCTAGAGTATCGCCCCCAGGCCTTCCTCAGACGCATCAGTGTGGAGAGTAAAGGGCAAGTTAAAGTCTGGATATGCCAGTACTGGTGGCTTTTCTAGCATACCAGCTAATCTCTCCAGGATCTCCTGATGCTCTGCTATCCATCTGACTGGAGATTTTGAAGGAAGTTGCGGCCCCTTGGGTTTCTTTCGACTGTGCATTTCTGACTCTGTCCCAGCCTTTGTCTGTAGTAACTCATACAGGGGTCTTGCAACTCTGGAGAAGTCCTGGATGAACGTCTGGTAGTACCTGGGAAATCCCAGTATTCTCTGTACATCTCCCACTGTCTGTGGGGTCCTGGCTGTGAGGGAACGAACAGCCTCTAAGTCCTTGGGATCTATCCTCACTCCTTCAGATGATACCAGCCGCCCCACATATCTTACTTCTTTCTAGAACATCTCACACTTCTCTGGGTTTAACTTTACACCATGACAAACGAAGGGCCCTTAACACTCTCCTGAGGCTCTCTACATGTTCTTCAAATGGCTTGGCGTAACACAAGACATCATCCAGATAGGGTATACAGCACTCATCCCTTAAGGAGTCGAGCATCTCTTCCATGCTACGTTGGAAAGCAGCAGGCGCATTTGACAGGCCAAAAGGGATCCGGACCCACTCATACAAGCCCCACGGTGTAATGAACGCTGTCATGTGTCTGGAACCCTCATCGATAAAGCCCTGGTGGTAGGCCTTCCCCTGGTCTAGAATACTAAACCATGAATATCCCCCAAGTGTGTCGATTAACTTCTGTATCCTGGGTTATGGGTGTCGATCAGGGATGGTCTTTTCATTTAGGAGGCGGTAGTCCACACACAGCCGGAGTTTGCCATACTTTTTCCTTACGCATACCACTGGGGCAGCATATGGTGACTTGGACTTAATAATCCATCCTTTGGCCAAGAGCTCTTCTATATAGCCTTTTACCTCGCTGAACAGGGGTTTTGGGACAGCAGAGTACGCCCTCTGAACTGGAATATTGTCCTCAAGAGTTATCGACATCTGTAGGGTCGGGATGCATCCTATGTCATCATCACCTTTACTGAAGACGCTAGACTCCTCATATAACATCTTCTGAACTAGTTCCCATTGGTTGTCACTCAGGTGTCCCAAGTCTACAGGAGGATGCCACAAGTCTGTGCTTTTCTGCGCCTCTTGTGTCATTGTAGTCTGGACCCTCACTGTTTGCCTCACTCCACTTGATTGTTCAGGCTCCACAATTCCTTTTATCGTCTGCCATGTTCCTATTAGCAGTCCCTGGGGTAGCATTATGTCACATCCAGTGTAATTTCCAATGGGTAATGATATATGTGAATTGTCATTGTTGGGTACTGCCAGTAGCCCCTCTCCAACGTCTAAACACTTCAGGTGGGTACTCTCCATGTGTGGCTCAAACAAGACTACAGAGTCTGGCTGCACTATTTTTGGTTTAAAGTGGCATCGTACCCAAGCGACCTGCCCTGTCGGTACAACGACTGCCCTCTGGCTGACTTTCAGATGACCACATTCCTCTTCTTCTGTATTTTGGATAACTTCAATTAGGGTCAGTGCTTTCTCTGTTGGGACATCAATGGCTCCAGCTAATAGTGTGGTGAGTGTTTGCATGAGCTTTTCAGGTTTTCCTTGAATCAGTTCTTCAATTCCATTGAAAGCCAGGAGTGGTCTCTCAATCTGCATTTTGCTCACAAGAAAAGGCACATTGATGGAAAGGTTGGGGTCTTCATTTCCTAGCAAGTTTACTGTGATGACTGTCCATCTGTCAAAAGGGATAGGCTCTCCATTAACTGCACATACCTCTAGATCGTTTCCACATCCCAACAGGTCTAGCAGTGGCATCACCTTGATATCAGGTAGGTATTTCTCTTTCCACACACGATCCACCATGCTGACCTGTGCCCCTGTGTCGAGCAGTGCCTTCACAGTAAGTCCATTCAAGTTACACTGAGTTAATGCTTTGCTTGCTATCAGCTGAATTATGGTGCCAGTTTTTGTTTTGCAAGGGGCCCCTACAGTCATGTGATCCACTGTTAAGTCTGTTGTTTTGCCCTTTTGTCTCTGGTTGTTATATCTGTGATCAATGGCTTTTCTTTCCTCAGGTACATTCAGGGTTATAGAAGTTGGGTCAGTTTGGGACATTCACTCTGCAGTCACTGGTTGCCCCCCTGCAGTGGTCGGTTTCCGTTTCCCTGCCGTTGAGATCGTCTCAAGCACCCAGCTGCTCAATGCCCCTCCTCACCACAGATGAAACAATGTGGACAATCTTGCCTCCCCTCTCCTGTACACTGTGCACAACACCGTGAGCGGCCCACTCTGTGTAAAACTGTATGACTGGCTGAGCATTGGCAACCCTTCTCCACACGTGCTGCCATAGGCTGTTGCAGTGCGTCAACTACGGTGGTGAGAGCATCAATTCTTGCAGTCAGTTGTTTAATTGTGTCGTTCTTGTTTTTACTTGCAGCCCCCTCTGTCCTGCTACCCTCGTCACTGGTGGGGTCAATGTGGACTTGTGCACTATTTGCCATGGACTTCATGGTTTCATTCTATTTGGTGGGCCCAACCGTCGCAGTCTTTCATTTTCATCACTCGTGATTTTCATGACATGTCTGAGGATGGTATCATCAGTCACATTACTGTCAGCAAGCAGTAGTTTCAGTTCGCTGCGGATGTCTTTGCATTTGTGACTCAGTCCTTGATATACTGTTTGTAAAAACACATCTTGCACCGTGGCTGCACTATACTTGCGGTCGGAATCGGCTTGTCTTGCTGCAAACAGTATTTTTTGTTTTAGCCCCATCACACGGTATAAGAACTGTTGAGGCATCTCATGGTCACTTTGTTTAGTGCACATCAGTTCCTGGAATAGCTCTGTACTATTTCGATCTCCCAGATGTGACTGTAAGAACCCTTTCAACTCATTCGCCGTCATGTCATCTTTAGTTATGTGCATGTCTTTGAAAATGCCAGGATTGATGATTCTTAGCACACCTCTGATAATT
Organism: Danio jaintianensis; assembly: GCA_903798115.1. Lineage (NCBI taxonomy): Eukaryota > Metazoa > Chordata > Actinopteri > Cypriniformes > Danionidae > Danio > Danio jaintianensis. The sequence goes on along the minus strand of CAIGQV010001405.1, from coordinate 525 downwards.
TCAGTATCACTGAAGTTCTCCCTCAAACCAGCATCCATCTGTCTACACACATTGTTGTATGTGATGTCTGATGGTCCCCAATCTGGCCTCCATGTATCTTGAACTCACGGGGCTGGATACATGGAAGGCCCACCATAGAAAATGCACTGTTATGAGCTTCCCGCTGAGCTTGTTCAGTGTGGTATGGGGGTGCAATGTCCTTACTTTGGGTTGTTCTATTGATTGGGTCAATGTGTGTGGTAAGTGTCACATTTTGACTAATTCTCCTGCCCAGTTCTTCATATTCTGCTAGGATTCTCTTAATGGCCATATTTGTTTCGGCCCACTAACACCCCCTGAGCTTGTGTTGTGATAGAGTGATGAAGGTAAGTATATGTTATTGTAACCCGTATCTATGCGTTATTGATGTGCTTGCTATTGTGTTTTTTTTTTACAGTATTTGCTATTTTCTTATTGGGACCAGATGTCAGAAGATTTTAATTCGCTCACTAGAGTGTATAGAAATAACAACCGATTTTAGATAGA
>CAIGQV010001404.1:0-10180 GCA_903798115.1 Danio jaintianensis | reverse complement strand
AGATAGATAGATAGATAGATAGATAGATAGATAGATAGATAGATAGAATTGAACATGAAAGCAACAAAACAAAGACAATAAGAGAGATAGATAGATTTATAGATAGATGATAGATAGATAGATAGATAGATAGATAGAAAGCAACAAAACAGATAGAAAATAAGATAGACAGATAGATAGATAGATAGATGCAAAAGCCTCACGCAGCCTGGGGATATCAAAAGTATCTAGAAATATATATCTACAACAGTTATGACACATACAGACAACCAAGTAAAAAAAATTACAAATATTAAAAATGAAAATACAATGACGGCCTTTTTGCCCTTTTCCTATGTCCCCTCTCACACTCTGCCGCCACCCCCCATTAACACATCATATTAAATAAGGCACAAATTTACACAAACAATTAAAATTTGGCTAGTTATTGTTCATCTATTTACACAAAACAGTTGTGTGTTAATATCGTTACAGTTCTCTATTTTAACATAATATAGGAATAACTCAGGACTAAAGTAAGAAATCAATTTGACACTTGCGCCGTGTCCTATCCAGGTGTGACCAGTTTCAGTGTCAAACTGTTTCATGGCCTGACATATTCAGAACCAATCAACAGGTATTTGATGTTTAAAACACAGTTATATGAGCAGATGTTTAGACCAATCACATTTCACTGTAGGCGGGGCAATATATAATGAAAAAAAAAAGAAAGTGGTCAGGGTTGGTTTAAGATAAAAACAACTCATTTACACACAAGATAATTGTTTATCTTAATGCCTAGTTAGGACACGGCAAATCAATGTAAGAGATAAAATTTGGAATCCCTTTCACCCATTAACTGATTTGGATTTGTAAATACTAGAGCACCTCACACTGATTCTGCAGCGTATGGACAAAGAATACATTCCTCTTAGGTTTATACATACATCTCCTTCATAACACTAAGTCTGCATCACCTCACTGGGGGCCGGGTATTCGGATTTACCAGTTTCTCTTGCCACATTTAATCATGCGAATTTAAACTGAACTGAGTTTGAGTTTTTCTACCTGCATTACACTATAGTGGACAGGATGGGTGGATGATTATTGCTTACGGTTTTTACAGCGATCTCTTCAGTTTGTGTGGGCATTTCAACTGCTTTTATAATAAAGTGAAAAAACTTCTTGAGGGACCTAAACCATTTCGGTAATCTAGATACATACACTGGGCATGTATATGTATATACACACACATACATATATATTTTTAATATATATATATATATACACACACACGCACACACACATGCATATATACACGATTTCTAATTGGGATCAGCACAGTTCATCAACTCTACATCAACAGAATAGTTAAGCCAAAGCAAGAAAGATCAGGTTATCAAACAAGGTGTATACACTTGTTTCGATAAAAGTTCAAGTCCAGAGTTTAGGATCAGTGACGCCTGTTTAAACAGTCCAAAGTAACACCGTAAAGCCACACGCTTATCAATGTGGCAGCCTAAATCTAGGTGGACTCTTGCTGCTCCTCCCTTCCTAATGGCCAATAGCTGAGCAATACCAATATGGTACAAATATTCAAGAAACAGAGAAAAACAGGTCATAGTTCAAATGCAAAGTCGACAACACTGGCAGCCATTCTCCATTGTTTTGTTTTTTTTCCTATAAAGGCAAGTTTTTCATCAAGTCATTCACAATCAGTTCTGAGAGGTTGAGTAGCCTTTCACGAAAATAAAAAACAGGCTTTTCTTCTCCGATGGTCAGTAGTTGAACTTCCCTGCCTGGTTGACAGGTGAGCTGGCAGGGATGAACAGAGGTTTGGGTGGGACGTCGGGCTTGAGCGAGGCTGTCCGACGGACAATAGCGCCACGGTGGACTTCTGGCTGCTCGCTGTAGCTATGCTGGCGAGTTAAGTATCCGTTTGGGATAAGTGGGTGCCGTACGTCGCAACCCGAATTGCTGCCATTAGAGTTCATTCGGGAGAGCAGGAGTGGCTGATGGGAGCTTCGTTGGTTGAAGCTGTGCTGCCGAGGTACTACACCCCCGCTGGGCATCTTGGGGGTGGTTATCAAAGAGTGGCGTTGAGACGGGTGACGGGACACTCTCTCTAGGGTGGACTGATGATGGGGAGGAATTTCCGGTGGGATGTCCATGCGACGAGTGAGACTGTCCCGAGGAAGTGTAGAGGAACTGTAGTAAGGTGCAGACTCTGTTTCTGGGATGTGTGGCTGTATGCGGTTGGCGAACGCCATCTGACCGGCGTTGGCCGACATGGACGAGGTGAGGACGCTGGGACTCCTGCCTGTGGCCACGTTGATTTCATGAATATGCTTTAAAAGCTCGTCAAGTGAGGTGACGTCCACAATCTTGTGCGGATAGCAGTGATACGGTTGGCTTACCACACGCTCCGTATTGTGGACTTTCCGTTCATCCATGTGTACAGAGCCACCAAGTACCTGTCCATTACTCAGCCCATGGGAGAAGGGGAACATCTGATGCTGCATCGCACTTGTTGGCCGTGACGCTCCCATGTTGTGGGACTTGGGTTCTTTAGCGTTATTGCAGTTTTGGTTCCTCTCCCATTGGTTCTTGAAGGCCTTCATGCTCTTGATCGGGAGCTCTGGTGTCGAATCTGGTGTGGGAAGGCCAGAGAGCTCCGCGGAGTGGTGATGATGTGGGTGAATGAGTTCTGTCATGGCAGCATGGTGGGCATTCCTCTGATGCGCCTGCTCTTTTCCATTGGCAAAGAATGAGTTGTAGAGTTTTGGTGAGGACACCTCTAGTTTCTCATCCTTGTTTTGACTCTCCAGCAAGCCATTCAGCTTGGCCAGGCTGCGCAGGGAGAGAGCATGTGGGATTGGTGCTTCTGGATCTTTCGACAGCCTTTTCGTCTTGTTAACGTTGTGGTTGCAGTAACAGGAAACGAGGAATCCGGAGAGGAAAGCTCCCAGGACGAACGCCACCAGGACACACGCAATGAGCAGGGTGTAGTGAACACTGTGGTTGGACTTATCAACCTCAGGGGGTCGGCGCACTCCTGCAGAGAGGGGAAGAGAGCAAGATGAGTGCACTGTAAAGACACAGCGAGGTGCCAGTAAGGTTAGCTTTTAACAGTGTGAGAGTCTGCAGAGTCCTTAGTAGACTTCTATTCATGTTAGAAACTGCTGACAAACAAAGCAAAGCAAAGCAAAGCGCTGGCTGAGCAGGCCCTTCTGAATCAATCTGCAAATGCTCATTGGTTCAACATCAAATAACGCTAGAGCCTCAAGAACAATTGCTAATGGTCTTGTAGGGAGCTAAGTGGTTCTCTCATTAGCCACAGTCTCAAGAGCAATGGCGCTATGTGCTTGACTCACAGCTGACTGTGCTCTTCTGCACAAAGCTGCATATGGCATTAAGGTGGTGTGAAAATGGTATGAAGATGTTTTCAGTGAATGCAAATTAAAATGAATGCACAGACCACCTTACGGCAATAAAGAGCTGAGGGTAGAGGTGATTTCACGAACATGTGCATACTCAGATAATTAGTAACTCCCACCACCATCTGCACAGTCAGCCCTGTATTTCTTTCTGCTTTCTCTTTATTTCTAAGAGATCCAGTAAATGGAAAAAAATCTGCCGTTACAGGTATTTTTTATTAAGAGGTATTTTACACTGAGCTGTAGGCTGCTTTGGTAAAATGTATCTGCCAAGATCCTTTGATGTTTTGATTCATTTTAATACAACATTGTTGACCCTGTGAAATCAGCTGATGAGCATGGATTCCCAACAGTGTTGATATATTACCTGTTGAAACTAATAGTTTGGGAATTTTAGACACATGACAGCCATGAAAATGAAGAGAGGTTAAGAAAAGAAAGACAGAAAGGTGGACAGAAAGACAGATGAAAATATATCAATGAATAAATAAGAAAGTTGAGCTGCATTAGTAGTGTTGTTGTCATGTCCAAGAATTAGATCTGAGCTGCTTCTCAGATATATTATGGGGACACGTGATTTCTTCATTAAATGTTTGGGTTTTTTGACACAAATAAATGGGAAATAAAAATAAATAGATTTTAACCCAACTTTACCCCAATGGTTAGGTGTGTCTGTGTTTTAACCAAATTTGGGTTGAGAAAGCTCATCATTTTTAAAGTGCATTCTGTAAGTATAAAGACTTTTTGCTTCTGCCCAAAAAGGCGCCTTTACAGTATGATACAATAAATGATTTTGAGGTGAAATGTCACAGATGTCTTATTGGAACACTTTAATGTTTACATATTGTAAAAAAGTACATAATATTACTAATATAATATAATTTATCCTAACAAGCATTTTTTATCTTCAGATATCTGTAGGAACACACATTTAATACATCTAAAGGGTAACATTTGTTGCAGATTGCAGAGAGTCAAAACTAAAGATAGTTTAAAAGATGTGTAGCATTAGCTGCTTAAGAGTTTTGGCAAGGCCATCGAAGTCTCACTGATGCTCGCGTCAGCAAACAGCAAACACAAAAGTGTAAGAACAGAGTGGGTGGACCACCGTTAGCGGGCTATCGAGTTAAGAAGAGAGCTAGAGAGAGACGCTGCTATTGTGCTTTTTCTAGATGCTGCGAGCAAAAATACAACTATGAATGCATAATAACTCTATGTGAGAAAAACAAGGATAATCTTCCTTCAGGCATCAATACAAACACATTAGCAGAGCAGCAACTGTGCTTTGCTAGCTATAGGAGGAGGAAAGCTTCCCGCCGACTCAATTCTCTCCCTTAAAAATACAAAAAAAAAAACAGTTTATAGATGCAAAACAGAATGAGCTACAGCTAAGTAGACTCTCACACCTCCATGTCTCATTTTTCTGTTGTTGTTTTAAAAAGATGGAGTTTTTTAAGGCATCATAACTGACATGTTTAATGTTTGCAGAAAATGCAGAATAAAACTAATAATCGACCTGCCAGAGTTTGCCTCATATTGTTATAAGCTCTAACAGGCTTGTGTGCAAATACACTGGAAGACGTTGTGAATAATAGAAGGGACCTTTATCTTTGTCTGACTCATCCGTCTGCTTTCTGCTGGTCTATAAACTGAGGTCTTTGGCCCTTGGGAAGCACTGAGGTCCGGCATATGCTACATGATGGGTGACTCACATGCACACACTTTTAGTGTCACAACAGGTTTGTAGCCCTCCCTCATGACTCAATAGCATTGTGTATAGTATACTGGCACACAAACAATGACAAACACCTATCATTTTTTATTTAATAATAAAAAAATCTTGATATTACCATCTTAAAAAAATAATAAACAAAATGAGGATACATACGTTCTTTCACTGACACAAATCTGAAAATAAAGGAATAACTACATCTTTTAAATGCTAATTTTAATATATCGAGTTGAATTTGTAAGTGGGTCAGTTATTTTCAGGACCATGCAAACAAGATGATCGTGAAAAAAAAAAAAAACTATATGAGAGTTTTTGGCTGCCGGCTTATCCTCTATCTCCGTTTTAAATAAAGTTGCCAGGCTAAATATAGCATGGATCTGTGGAAAAACAGGGACGGGCATAATATGTGCAGACCTCCCTTTGCCAAAAAACAATTAGATGGACAATTAGCACAGGGATAGAGAAACAGAGAGAAACTAGTAGCTTCATTTACGCAGACGACTACTGTTTAAATTGGCATTGAATCATTTGTATTGATTAATCTGAATATTGATGTGCATGTTTGTATATCACAAGCTTCTAATCAGATTTGACCTTACTAGCCATTTTAAGTCTGCTATCCAATTGACTTATAAAAATGATGATAAAAATTAACATCTAAGTATGTAAGGACAGTATGTATTTGTCCTTAACAATGACCAGTGCATGAAGCTTTGTCCCATGCTAATTAACAAAATGCCCCTTCCCGCAGGCAAAATGAGTATGAAGAAAAGACTTGTGGGACAAACCTGCATCACTTCACAGATGATGAGTGGAAGAAGAATTTTACAATGATAATTTTACAACTTTTTTACTTTTACAATTATTTGGAATATATTATTATATTATACATATTATTATGTATTACATTAATTCAGTTATACTCATTTATATATCTAGATCACTTGGAATTGCACAGTAAAAGTCAGCAGCAGGTATTTTAGGCTGCTGTCATTTTAAGGCCTGACACTGACACTCATGTGTTTGTCCATTCAAGGACAAGAAGGCAAGAAAGAGAACTCATTTCATTCCAGAATACTGAACTGAAGTTTTCTGTTTTTCATCTTCTTTCTACCTTTGCCTCCCCTTTTTCACTGCATTTTTTAAGGAATGAAGGGAGAGGAATGTAGGAGAGGTGCTTTCACTCTCTCCTGGCTGTGGGTTGTGTAGGCCTGTGTCAAAAATCCAATAACTCCTCATTGTCTCAAAGAAAGAAAGAAAGAAAGAAAGAAAGAGGAGAGAAATAGGATAGAGAGAACTGAGGAAGATGCGTACTGTAAGAAAAGAGAATGACAGATTTATTGAAAAAAAGGAGGGGGGAGAGAGAAAAAAATGAATGGTACTGAGAGTAAGGGAGTGGGTGAGAAGAAGAAAAAAAAAAGGTTGATAAAGTAAAGTGGTGGGGAGAAATGAGTGACAGATTTTCAGTGGTGAAAACTTTAAGTCTTTCAATCTTCCTTTCGGCTGTGTGAGGGATTGTGTAGGCCTCTGTCAAAACCCCAGTAACTCCTTCTCAAAGAGTGGGAGAGTGGAAGAAAGAAGTGCTGGAGACGTCCATGAAAAGCTGAAGGGCAAAAAAAGTGTGTTTAATTGAAAGCAGCCTTGTGAGCAATCTCTCAAACCCCTGCTAAAATATAAGCGTGTATATACTAGCTCTGCCAAAGTTAACATGTTCATTTAAGATGAAAGAAATAGTGTAAAATTTGGTTATCACCATTTATATAATGACATTAGAAGCGCTACTGTTTTGGCCTCATTCAAAAGAATAGTTGAAACTGTAGGAAACTTAGAGCTCAGCAGAAGTTTCAGTACAAATATAATCTCAGCCAGGCTCATTTATGTATAAAATATGGCAAATTTATGTAGAAATGAGATTTAGACAGGCTGAATTTCATTATTAGAGAAGGTCAACAAGTATGAAATATCAGTTATGAGTATAACACAATAAAATAAAGTGCTGTGGGCAGCAAATATTGACATAATTTTTTAAATTTCTCTCTTTAAAGGGATTGCTCATCCAAATATGAAAATTCTGTGCTTATTTTTTCCGTTTTATACTGTTTCAAACATATATGACTATATGTCTTCTACTGAATATATATATTTATGCATACACATACATTGGTATTGGTGGTTTACGAGGACTCTCAATAATAATAATAATAATCTATTTTATACAGTAAAAAAAACCCCGCTTATTATTATAGTCCTACCCCACCCCTACCCAATTGAAATGTGATAAGACCCTGTTAAGTATGATTTTTAAGTGTTTTGAATTACGAGGACACAAGGCATGTCCTCGTAAATCACCTTAATAGAGTACAACTGGGTCATACCTATGCCATTATACAAATTTCTGTCCTTGTAAACCATCAAAACCAGCACACACACACACAAACAGAATTTGAGTTGTTGTCCTTTCGTAGCCATTTGCAACAAACAATGACAGAATTTTCATTTTTGGCTGAACCGTCTCTATAAATGAGACCTATAATTCTTTCGTACACGAACACTACTGTCTTTTTAAATGCATTCTTGGTGTCTATCCTTTTTCTTCTGCTCTCTTTGTGTGGCTGATTGCCTGTGAAAGGCTCGGGAATGGGACTTTTTATGCACCATAAATTTGATATCGCTGAATAGATCAGGCCCATTTGGTGATAGTGTGATACTGGGAGTCACAAAGCTTCAAGGGCTATTGTTGTTCAGTTTATGCTCTGTATTGCAGAACAAAGGCAAGAATGAAACAGACTCATCCTCGGGCACCATATCTATGTAGGTTTTAAGGTTCTCTGTTTTCGGTTTTGAGTCTGCTTTTACTAAAACGAGGAGAGATTACGTTCTTAAAATTAAACCTTCTTTATTGGCATCTTTGGTTCGATTAAAATGCTTTTATATTCATGGAACACTTTCATTGCACAAAGGATTCTGTATGGTGATCTCTAGATTCTTAAAATGTAAAATCGAAATCTTAAAATGATAGTTCACCACATTGACTGTGACAGTCTTTAAAAAAAAGCCCTTATATTGGCAGCGTTGGTTCTATAAAGAACTTTTAACATACATGGAACCCTTTCTTAAAGGTTGTTTATAGAGGAAGCTTATAGATATTTATAGATATTTCATTTATTATTTAAACTAAGAAATAATGTGAAATAATAATGTTTAATCTAAGAACAGTGGTTCCTTCAAAGAAAAGGTTTTTAAGAATGAAATGCTGATTTTCACTAAATTGTGACCCTGAACCACAAAACCAGACGTATGTTGGGTTGGGTTTATTTTTGACAATAGCTAAAAATAAAATGTATGGGTCAAATTATATATATAATTTTAATATATGACAGAAATCATTAGAATACTAAGTAAAGATCATCTTCTATAAAGATATTTTGTAAATTTTAAGACTGTAAATATATCAAATCTCAATTTTTGATTAGTAATATGCATTGCAAAACACTTCATTTAGACAACTTTAAAAAGCAATTTTATTCATATTTAGATTTTTTTGAACCCTTAGATTTCAGATTTTTAAACAGTTGCCAAATATTGTCCTATATATAATAACAAACCATACACCAATAGAAATGTTAAATATTTAGCTTTCAGGTGATGTAAACATCTCAACAAAAAAGACACTTATGACTGGTTTTGTTTTGTGGTCCAGCGAAACAATTGTTCTTATTTTTTATCAGTGCTATTTACAGTGGGATTTTTGCACTCAAAATGGCATTGAAATGTGATCACACTTTGAAGTATGCTGACCGTCACTCACTGGATCTTTAGAATACTTTGATAACAATTGATGTTTTTTGGTGTTCAAGCACATTCAATAGCCTTGCTCCTTGATTACCAATAACCTCTAGTGTTCCTGTGCTAATGTGAAAGCGGCAATGCTGTCTTAAATAATCTTTCTAAAGCTGTGTGTGGAAGGCAGGACACACAGAGATGCTGAAGCTGGAAGGAGTCCAGTACTTATAAACATGCAGACATGTTTTCAAGGCTTTCCTCAAGCTACTAGTATTGCTTTCTCAAACCGGGAGGGTTTTCAGTAGTATAAATGTGTAGCTCAGGGGATTTAACATCTAAAATTTTAAAAAGCTTCAAATTGAATTTGTATACCAACAAGTGACTGGAAAATGATCAGCCTGAGAAATAGAAATGGATGTCTGTGGGATCCCAGAGAGGCTTTTATGAATTCCCAGCTGAAAAACGTTGCATTGTCTGTAGAACCGTTGGCTGTATAGCAGGCCATGAGAAGTTGAAATCAAGCCCTTTTGTATCTAGTTCAACCCAAGCAAGCGGCAGGAAATGAGAGCAAATTAATTCAGTCAAAAGGTGAGTGACATATTCTGATCTCCACGCAGAGCTGCAAAATCCACTGGAAAATGAGACACGGAGGAGTATTGCCTCACCTCAGTAGGGAATATAATTTACAATATGTGCAGGTACACACAGAGCAGCAAACAAAAGTAAATAATTTAGCGCATCTGAGTCTGTGAATGCAGGAAATGAGCAAATGGAGAAAATATTCTGCCTAAATGGATTTGCATTTTCAGCTCAGCGCTCTTGTCCCCTAAATGCGGAATTTGATAGAGTCTGCAAAAGCTTTTATGAAGTCATTCATAAAAGATGAATTGACAGGAATTGACTGGAAATAGAATTTTTTACATATTTACACATTAGTATCCTACACTACCAGGCAAAAAAAAATCTCTTTTGCTCACAAAGGCTACATTTATTTGATTAAAATACAGCAATATTGTGAAATGAAATGAAAATGTTTTCTATGGGAATATATTTTAAAATGTAATTTATTCCAGTGATGGCAAAGCTTAATATTGTGTATCACTACTCCAGTACTTCAGAAATTATTCTAGTCTGCCGATTGCTGTCCTATTATTATTTTTAACAATGCTAAAAAAAAAATTCTTCATATGTTTGTAGAAACTGTGAAACATTTACATTTCAAGATGAATAAAAAGTAAAAAAAAAAAAA
>CAIGQV010001400.1:0-16673 GCA_903798115.1 Danio jaintianensis | reverse complement strand
ATCGATGGATTTGCTCTTCAGTGTTTGGACTCTCAGCAGTGAAAATTTAAACCACACTGAACTGAACTGAACTTAAACTCTAAAAACTGAACGGACACCATTTCAATTCACTATAATCTTCTATGTGAAGCTGCTTTGACACAATCTACATTGTAAAAGCGCTATAGAAATAAAGATGAATTGAATTGAATTGAATTTAAATCTGGTACCAGAATTCATTTTGTTCAATTAAACATAAAGTAGACAATGGAGACATTCCTATGCTGAGTGCTGTTTTTTGTTTTTGTTTTTATAATTAGTGCTGTTAGAGAACATCATTCATTCATTTTCCTTCGGCTTATTCCCTTTATTCATCAGGGGTCGCCACAGCGGAATGAACCGCCAACTTATCCAGCATATGTTTTACATAGCGGATGCCCTTCCAGCTGCAACCCTGTACTGGGAAACATCCATACACACTCATTCACACACATACACTACGGCCAATTTAGTTTATTCAGTTCACCTATAGCGCATGTCTTTTGACTGTGGGGGAAACTGGAGCACCCGGAGGAAATCCACGCAAACACGGGGAGAACATGCAAACTCCACACAGAAATGTCAACTGACCCAGTCGGGACTCGAACCAGAGACCTTCTTGCTGTGAGGCGACACTGCTAACCACCGTGTTGCCCCCGGTTAGAGAACACTATACATTTTTATCACCTTAATTTTTTTCAAACTTATGATTTTTGACTGCAAACTTTAAAATATCATCTGGCTAGTGCACTTCAACAACAAATGCCATAATGTTTCAAAATTAAGTCAGTTAATAGAGAATAGCTTCTGTGTCAGTTAAAATGCATTTGACCATGTGTGTCTACACCACAAAAGCAATATGTTTTGTGTAACCTCTGGAAGTGATCAAAAGACCCCATTTGTACCTGTATTTAGCATAGTCAACTAGAGCTTAATTCATCAAAAATTAATATCAGTTAACAGGGCCGAACCCTCCTCCAGAGTATGCATTATTTGTCTGGATATGTGCTTTGTGTGTGTGTGTGTGTGTGTGTGTGTGTGTGTGTGTGTGTGTGTGTGTGTGTGTGTGTGTGTGTGGATGGAGGCAGAATGAGAATGAGAGCAAGAGAAACAAAAGAGTCTAGGTGTCTCACAAAAAAAGCTGATTGTTGTATTAAATTCACAATCAGCTGATTAATATCCCAGAGCTTCATCACACGGCATCACTTACAACACTATCTGAAACATCTATGGATACTTCATAACTTTTAATCTTCATTCTTGACCTTTACTGCATGGTCAACTTTCCTCAAAGGTAAACTTTTTACCAGCTTGTCGAAAATCTCCACCAAATCATCTTCCGGGCACTTAACCAACTTAATTCCGTATTCATCTCATCAGGAATTCTCCCATGTCGTCTTTTAGAAAGTGTCCGAAAATTCCATCTCTCGCTTCTGGAACTCTCTTCTCCAGTGTTGGCATGTCCCTCATTAGCATGGCCCCTTCATTAGCCGTGTTAAAGTCTGGGAGTCTGGGCTGCTCTTTGTTCTCTGATCCCCCCTCTGGATGATGCCATGCGTCCTCGTCCATCACTCTGTCATTGGTTGATGCTCTTGGGGACTGGACCATACCAGCCCATGCATATTCAACCCATACCCCCACAAGCCCCCTAAAGCAGGACAAATGCGTCCCTGGTAAGGGAAGTAGTGCCATATCAACCCCCCCAATATTAAAATGCACTAATAAAGACCACATGGATTCCCCCCAGTAATGCTTCCCATGAGAACAACCGGGTAATTAAAGGCCTCACGCCATATACCAACACCTATCATTCATCTCCAGAGTAGACATGTTCATACATACAAATTACATGGTGTGTTTTACACTACTGTTGTAAGTTTAACCATAGTAACTCTTTGACGATTTCTAGTACTAGTTGGGTTTCCATCACTCTGTGTTTTAATGCGAATTTTGAAGTATCACAACGAGAAATGAGTAATGGAAACTCCACATTTTAAATAAAAATCCATTATTTCGCAAACGTTTTTGTGCTCTCTTGAGCTGGTTTTGGACTTGTGCAAAAAGGGTTAATGCGAATAATGGCAAAGACTATAGAATACACAAGTCTTAGTGTTTCACTCATATAGTTTTGAATGGGGAAAAGTGTATCGGTCAATATGGCGAATGAAGCCCCGCCTTCTAGTGCAGGAGCCAATCAGCGATCGCTAAAGACTGACGAGTTTCTGCAGATTTTGTGTGATTTGAACGTTTAGAAATGAAACTAAAGAGACAGTTGTTGTTTAAATTTATTGGTGATTCCTAATATTAAATTTAATCGTAAGCTTGGCAAGTAATTTTGGAGAATTTGCCCGAGAGGCGTTTCAAAGATGGCCGCCGAGTAAAATGGCTTGCCTTAAAGGGACTTTGATAATAGGAGATGGAAACCCATTTGCCAAAAAAACTCTGAAATATGCGACTAATCAGCTGTTTCCATTATGCTTGTCTCATTTAATGTTGGTTACTAGGTTACCAATACTACAGTCATCCGATTTAACAACTTGATGGAATGTCTTTCCTTTTTGTGAACTTTACAATTATTCGCTTCACATTAGGATGGAAACCTTACTACTTTGGGACTGGGAGAAGTTTTATTGTTTACTTTTGATATAATGTTTTTGGCACAATTTATTTTGTGTGTGAAAACATGCTTGATTTGACAACGACAATATGATAAAAACAAAAAAGCATACTGTATAATGCAGCAGATTAACTATTACATAGAACATTTTACACTTACTAAAGAGCTGTTCACTAACTATCCTACAGGATTATCAAGACATTCATGTCTACAGCATCATCTTCACTCCTGTCCTCTACTGCATGATTGACATTCCTCAAAGGTAAACTTTTCACGTCTATTCAAAATCTTCCGCCAAATCATCATTCAGGGTCTTAATTAATATTACTTCAATATTCATCCCTGACTGTAGTGACTGTCCTGTTTAGAGACAAATAGGTTGCATGTGCAAACAGCTTAATGTTGTTACAGTCACCAGCGATCTAGCTACTGCAGATCGCTGGAGAACTACACAAACACACCACATTTACGAACTACACCTCCCAGCATTCACCTCGCACACACCAGTTCCTGTTTCACATTGATTACACACACACACACACCCGGAGGATCATGATGAACTGATTACATGGACTTTAAAAACAGCACAGACACACACATCAGTGCTGAGTCTTGTTTAACTGTTTTTGTACACTATGAAGCGTTTTCCTTGTTTTGACTTTCTGTGCCGTGTTTCCTGACCCTCACTTTGTTTATTGTTTCTTGTTGTTAACAGCCTGGACCAATCTCTTTGCCTGTGTACCGACTACTCTTTTGGATTGTCCTTTATGTACCCGTTTGCTCCTGTTAGTAGTAGTATGACTGTTATAGTAGTAATTCAACCAACATCTTCAGTAAGATTCTGAAGTGTGCATACAATAGATACTTTACTATCCCATGAGGCCACGGATTATTAAAAGGCAGGGAATCAACGCAGCTGATGCTGATAGGTCACATGATAATGATTTCATAGTGGATATAATAAGCCTGTATTACATTCAAACGAACATTCTAAATGGTCATTCCCCTGATTTGTGTATAAGAAAGACTTGTGTATAGATTACTCGTTTCTGCCATGATATAGCCATAGATGCTGAAATGGCGTTAAAAATAAAATAAAATTAAGTATTACATTGAATTCATATTTTGGATACAGTATTTTGCATGACTATTTCTATATGTAGGATGTCTTAAACAAGTTTGTATAATATTTACTTTCATATTGCATAGGGCGGTGCGGTGGCGCAGTGGGTAGCGCTGTTGCCTCACAGCAAGGAGGTTGCTGGTTTGAGCCTCGGCTGGGTCAGTTGGCATTTCTGTGTGGAGTTTGCATGTTCTCCCCGTGTTCGTGTGGGTTTCCTCCAGGTGCTCCACTTTCCCCAACAAGTCCAAAGACATGCGCTATAGGTGAATTGGGTAATCTAAATTGGCCGTAGTGTTTCCCAGTGATGGGTTGCAGCTGGAAGGGCATCCGCTGTGTAAAATAAGCTGGATAAGTTGGCGGTTCATTCCGCTGTGGTGACCCGTGATTAATAAAGGGACTAAGCCGAAAACAAATTGAATGAATGAATTTCTAGCATATTTTCAGAAAAACATATTTCATAGGTGAATTAGTTTTACGTTTACACTATAGACTAGGGCTGCAAAAATAATGCAATATTTTGTTTTTCTGCAATATTTTTTTTCAATTTTAAATACAATTTCACAAGATGACTTGCATAGCTTTTTTTAGAAAGAATTAATAATTGTCTAATTAGAATTATTTTGCATAACGCATACTAATCAAATTGCAAGCATAGATAAATACAAAAGAGCAAAGATGCAAATGAAATAAACAGTGCTTTTCTGTTTTTCTGAGAAGTCGTATAATATTCAGATACACAACTTGAATAATTAGATATCACTTGTATAGTCTTCATCGTATGGATAAATATAATCTAAAGCTACAAACATTATGCTTTTAAGCTCATTTTAAATGCTTAATAATAATCACAAGTCAAATAACATTCATTCATTCATTTTCCTTCGGCTTAGTCCCTTTATTCATCAGGGGTCACCACAGCGAAATGAACCGCCAACTTATCCAGCATATGTTTTACACAGTGGATGCCCTTCCAGCTGCAACCCAGTACTGGGAAACATCCATACACTCTCACATTCAACACATACACTACGGACAATTTTGTTTATTCAATTCACCTGTAGCACATGTCTTTGGACTTGTAGGGGAAACCGAAGCACCTGGAGGAAACCCACGCGAACACGGGGAGAACAAGCAAACTCTACACAGAAATGCCAACTGACCCAGCCGAGGTTCAAACCAGCGACCTCCTTGCTGTGAGGCGACAGTGCTACCCACTGCGCCACCGTGCCGACCCTGGTCTAATAATATGCAAATTATAAAATTTCTTACATTATGGATAAACTTGGCAACAACATACTATTGTACCTGATCAACTATGATCACGACTGGACGTTGCACATGCTACGATGTCATTATTGCGGATGTGTACATTGCGATATCAATGCTGAAATTATATATTGTGCACTTTGAATAAAACTTACTTTAACCAGGTAATTTTACAAGCTATTAATAAAGAGAATGTTAATAATTATTTGACATCTTGAATATTGATCTTGAATCGGTTCAACCCTTAAGGAATGTTCAGAAACAGAGATAATTTGTTTTTTGCATATCGCCCAGCTCTATTTTCCAGTGCGAGGCAGCTTGTAGTTGCTATTTTTGAGGCACTAATTCACCCAGTACTCCAAGGACAGTCCAAATTTGTTTTGTCCTTTTGGAGATCTCACTAGAATAGAGGGATACATTTTTATATGAATTGCAAGGAGTGCAAATGAAGGGCAAGGCCTTAATAAAGCCTCTTATTAGGAAAAAAAAGAATGACGGTAATGAGTCGGATAAGGTAGAGCCCTCTCTACATTTGGTATTCCAGCACTGCTTTTGTTATTGTTAGACAGGAGCAAATTGATACAAATAGAGGACAGAGGAAATACACAAGAGCGTCGTGACTCAAATGCAATGTAGGTTTTTTTTTTTCACTGTTTGAAAATGGCCAGCGAGTGCGGCTTTAGAATTTCCCTGGAAAAAAGTGAAAGATAACACTGGAGGAGAGAGCAAACAGAAATATGTGTCTCAAGGAAACTTTTAATTGTGTTTGGCAAATATAAGCTTGTTTGTGTATGCGGGAGCACATAGGTCGGCTCCTTGCACTTCAGGCCTCTTCAGAAAGTTGATTGTGCGTCAAATTGTGACAAGGGTGTGATGATTATGTGAATGAAAAGATGCGAACCTAATTACGAGGCTCTCTTTGGTTGTGCAAAAGAGGGTTTGGGAATAAGCTTTGTGTTTGGAGGGTGATGGGGGTCCTCGGGGATGCAGCTCTCGCCCTGCTTGTTCTGTAATCAGTTTATCAGCCTTTGTGTGTATGTGTGTTATGAAATGATGACGTTAAGTACTATGTTTTTGCCATGTGATGCTATTTATTGAATTAAAAAAGTAAACAAAAGAGAAGTGTAAAAGAACCAGGGATGATAACTACGACTATAAAGTTTTAATGAGCATTCTGACACAAGAGGAAAAATATGTTGGAATCAATTTCAGAGCATTTTTTTTCCAGGTGTTGTACAATTAAAAGTGTCATTAAGTGCTTTGAAGTATGCATTTTTTTTATTCGATGTTTGACGTAATCTCAACTGAAAAATGTAGAGAGGGTGGGACATAGAGTAGCTCCTCCTCTTTTAAAAACAGCCAGTAGAGTTTCGTTTTTATTACAGCTCTGCCAAGCTGAGTGGTTGAGATTAAGCGCATCAAATGAAAAGCAAATGAGAAGCGTCTTGAAGGGGGCGGGGCATGTCAGATGATAGAGAGCATTTGATTGGTTAAGATTTGATGAGAAACTGAAGCATGAGGTGATGTGAAACAAATCCATTCAGGCGTATGTAACTGCAAGCTTTGGATGTTTATATCAGTTTTATATTTTCTAAACATGAATTTTGTCACTGTTTTGGAGCGCATTAGCTTATAGATATCCTTAAAACTAACAGACGGAAACTAACATCTAGATATTTTTATTTTAATTTCACGGGAGCTTTAAGAACATTAACAGCCAATCAGATTCCAATTACTCAGATATTTAGTGTTAAAGCAGCAGATGGCATACAGACATGGGCAAAATTGTTGGCCTTCAATTTTGTCCAGGCCAGATTTATTAGTTTGCCTTTTATTAATGCTTCTCTTGAACCACAATTCAGATTTTCATACGTTTATTTTCAGTAATTTTGGATTAATCATTACTTTTTTTCCAGTTTTAAGTTATTTCAGTGACCACTGTATTTTTTCTTTCTTCAATAAAATGGTACCAACAATTTCGTCCACGTCTGTAACTAAAGTGTACTTATTATAAACTATATTATTTTGTACTGAAGAGGGAGCTGATGTATTTTCATCATCATATTATTATTGGTATAGTTAACATTTTTCAGATGAATGGGCTTTATAATATTTTATTTTCAAACTAACCATTAAAAAAAACCAATCCAATAAGACTCAACTAGACTTCAATAATCTCAAGCATTAACGCAGCAGACAACAGAACTCAGTGACTACGTTTACATGGACATCAGTAATCTAATTATTTGCCTTAATCTGAATAAGACAATAATATGATTAAGGTGTTTACATGAGTTGTTTTTTGAATGTTCCTTTTATGTTCCAGTTTTCCATGTTATATAGTACATAGTTCAATTATTGTCATTACGTCACCATTCGACGGTAGTTTCCTCCGGGGTTTCATGCAACAACAGTTTGTGTTCTCCATGGCACCATATGTAATCTCACCATATCTCATCATATGAGAAGGGTTAATTTTGTGACAAGTTCAACTGCAGTTAATTTCTCACACTATGCGTGCAAACAGATGACACCAGATACAAATTCTGAAGCCACAGGCCACCTCTGTCATTTCATTCAGTAACCTTTCATACATGCCCCCGCAACTCGGAGGTACTGCATGAGAGCACAGTCATCGTTTCTCGCTTGCACCAAAAAAGTGCTCTTTTGCTTGAAACCATTCTCATTTGTTTGCTGTCAAATGCCTGACAGCTGCCATGTGTCATAAAACGTAGCAGAAATTACAACAAAACTGTAATATTAAAGTTAAGGTGTTTACATTTATCTACTGCATTTTAATAATGTTACTAAAATAGGAATACTCCACATGTCTTAATTCTATTTCTGTTTAGTTCGATTATGACTTTTTAGGATCATTTAGGTCATCATGACGATTAGGATTTTTTAAATTGTGTTTTTAATGCTTTTTTATTATATTTTTGTGAAGTGATTAACAAATTATAATTTTCAAGGAGAAGCAAATGTCCAAGAAAAAGGAAATCAATTCTGCATAAAGTTATCATGGCCCATCGGAATATTTTCCTAAAATGTCACAAAGTTGAAGTTTTTATTAAGGTAAGGTTAATGTAAGTAATGCAGTTGTAAAATCCCATGTGGTGGAACTGTCCAGCATTCAAATATCATAACTGATATTTGTAATAAATACCTTTTTTTCTTCTTCTTCAACCTCATGTGTTTTGCATAAGAAAATTATGCTACTGTTTTTTCATGATGGTTACTCAATTCAATTCAGTTCATCTTTATTTCTTTAGCACTTTTACAATGTAGATTGTGTCAAAGCAGCTTAACATAGAAGTTCTAGTAAATTGAAATTGAAACTGTGTCAGTCCAGTTTTCAGAGTTGAAGTTCAGTTTAGGTGAGTTCAATGTGGTTTAATTTTCAATACTGAAAGTCAGAACACTGAAGAGCAAATCTATCGATGCACAGCTCCCAACTCCACATGACATTTTAGAGTAATCAAATGTAAAGTTTCATATGGATATACAGTGGATCAAAACCTTTCAACACAATTGTCCTAAAACTATTCGACAACACCCATTCTTGTCTTAAAACAATTTCAAGTTGGTGCCAATAGCCTAGTGGTTAAGTGCTCCGACATATAGCACCATGGTGCTCACATCGACATCACATTAAGTTTGATTTCCGGCTCGAGGTGCTTTCTGTGCTCCCAATACTGTCCTGTTTTTAACCTCCACTTTCCTATCACAATTCAAGGTGAAAAACCCCTAAAAAATAATAATAATAAACTATTTAAAACATTTTTTTGATTCACTTTAAATGTTGACTACTGTATATATATTAAAACACCCTGAATTTGAACGGCACTTGCCACTGGATTTTTCATCACTGGATTTCTTTTTTTCTTCATCATCTACACTTTTATGTCATCGACCTGTAAATTGGTTTTGAAATCACTTCCATTTGCCTATTGCGTTTGACACGTCTGCAGTCAATCATTTAAGGGATTTCTGACCTCCAAACCAAATTTAGCCTAGATTTTTTCCTGTCCTCCTGCAGTGAAGCCAGTCTTCAGTGAGACAGTTCCTCAGATCTGTAAGAAATATCATTATAACCCTGTCATTTCCTCTGAACGTCGTTAGCTCTCAGCCTCGGCACGAGTCCTAATAGCTTCAGTGTGCGAGATCTGAGGGACGAGCCGTGGCAGGTCTTAGTCTTTACCTGGAGGATGTCAGCGGGTGATGGAGCCCAACCAGCCGCTTCCCTTCATTTGTTTAACTAATAAAAGAGCCTCTTGCTTCCTCTGTAATTGCCCCCAAACTTAAACAGACTGGGGTCCTGAGGGGTAGAGGGGCTTGAGCAGGATAAGCCTTATTCGAGAGGTTTGTTAAGCAGCTTGTACCCTCAGGAGACTAAGAAGGCCAGCAAAATGGACATCAGAGAGTGGGAGAAAAAATAGACAGAGGTCTGGTTAGGGAGCAAGAGTTTGGTAAACATTTTACTCATTGAAACCATTAAAAAAATGATGTACAGTAGCACAATTTTTTTTCTTTTTATGTTTTTTAATTGTGTTCTTTTTATTTCTATGTTGTCTTGGTTTGACCCATGCCACATATTTTGTGGCATTTCCGCCACAAAATATACAAAATCATTGACTTTTTTTGTTATATTTCTGACCTTTTTTTCCTCTATACAGACCTTGCAGTTCTATCTGAGTTCTCCAAGATGAAAAAGTTCATATGCAAGTCTAAATGCTTTCTCACAACTGTGACTTAATTTCTTGAAATGCTGAGTTTATATCTCAAAATGCTAACTTTTTCCAATGTTTATAACTCAAAATAGGAAGATAGAGTTGTAATTCTGAGAAAAAACATCAGGATTATGAGATTTTAACTTTATAACTTGACATAAAAAAGTCAGAAATGTCAAATAAAAATAGATCTTTTTGTTTTTCATTGTGTGGTAGAAACACGTCCTGGTCATATTGGCCGTATTGTTAAAAAACAACAACTAATAAATAAGATTTTTTGGTATTTTATTCATTCTTTAAACTGTAATTTCATTTACTTAGCTTGTTGTTTGACTAAATTTAAATTGTGTACTCCAGACAGTGTTATTATTTAGTTGTTTCTTTGATGTGTGAAACTAAATTAAACCACGAGCAAAGAAATATGGGCAAAATCCCAGAGAGGACAAACAGTTTACCAAAATCACTGGAAGGCTTTTCATTGTCTGTGGAGCAACTTTTAATTTTCCAGCATGTGATCACCGTGGACACAGTTAACCAAGCGAGCCCTTTTGCATTTGCATCTTGGAAGGAGCGAATGGAAAAAAAATAAGCGAATTAAATTGAGTCGGAGAAGCTGAAGACGAGCAAACCTCATTGTCCCATCCGTTAATCATTCGCTCACCCCTCTGGCTTCAATAAAGGGTTATAAAAGAGTATAAAAGAACAATTTGGCCAGCCCAGCTGTGAATAGCCGTCCCATCAGATACACAATAGTTGAGTGACGGCCACCGTAATTTAGCGTGTGATCTCGGAAACGCCCCCCTCTACCTCAGTCTTTGTTTAACTCGTCCGGCGATGGGACTTTTTTCACCGGGCCAGATGGGCAAATCCATAATGCAGAGAAGGGTTTAGCAGAGCCCCCCTCCTCTTTTCCCCCCATCTCTTCATCTTTTCCTCAGCGCACCCCATTCTAGCTTCACAAACTGGCCCATTACTGGCCAATGGGGGCTCCCTCTCGGCTAATTAAGCGCAGCTTTGCTAGTGCTGTGCGCGATGGGTTAGCGACCCCGCTGAAGCTCCAGCACCTGGGGATGCTACCTGTTACTCTACCCCTCCCGCCAGCCCTGCGGAGGGGCCCCAGCTGTTGGGGACGGGCCCCTGGCCAGAGCTGACTGGTGATGCATGGTGTTCATATTACATTGTGCATACACTGTTTTTCTAACAGACACGATGGGCGGTTTGATGTCTCTGTGTTGGGTGAACAATAGACGGGCAGCTTCAACAATGGATCTAATGCTGTCATAGTTTCATATACTCTTGGCATTTGGAATAAGTCTTAGGATAAGTAGTGGAATTTGCACTTGAATTTTTTATTCATGCCTGAATATTTTACTTATTCATGCCTATATATATATCTCTCTAAAAGTATTAAATATGAATATTATTACATTTCATTTATTATAACAAATAATGAACAAAATTTATAAATGGAGTATATAACAATAAATGGAACTTTTATGTTGTATACATTAAAAAAATATATATATATTGAAAAAATTCACATTTTAAGTAAGATATGAATTTCTGAGTACACATTTTGCAAGAAGAATCTTTTGTGTAATTTCCAGTCATGATTTATGTGTTCAGTTATGCAAAAAGTGTGAAAATATCATTTACTTGTGTGTAAAAATACAAATGATTTAGACATTTTATATTCATTCATTCATTTTCCTTCGGCTTAGTCCCTTTATTAATCAGGGGTCGCCACAGCGGAATGAACCGCCAACTTATCCAGCATATGTTTTACACAGCGGCTGCCCAGCTGCAACCCATCACTGGGAAACATCCATACACACTCATTCACACACATACACTACGGCCAATTTAGTTTATTTAATTCACCTATAGCGCATGTCTTTGGACTCTGGGGGAAACCGGAGCACCCGGAGGAAACCCACGCCAACACGTGGAGAACATGCAAACTCCACACAGAAATGCCAACTGACCTAGCCAAGGCTCAAACCAGCGACCTTCTTGCTGTGAGGTGACAGTGTTAACCACTGAGCCACCGTGTCACTGACTTTTTATAATATAATTTTTATTGAAAATTATATGGCCTGGTACCCGATGTGGTGAAAGTTTTCATAACCTTCAGAAAAAAGATGACAGACTTTCTCTGTGATGTATTTAGATGATTATCATACATTCCTACTGTGATTTACAGAACTAAAACGTCATTCATTGTAACAATAAAATGAAATCAAATTATGACAGTTCAGGCCCAACATATTGTACCAATTAATCGAATGACTGTAAATGTGAAAAAGTACATTTTAAGAGATGTATATTTAAACAAAGACGCTTCTATTACAGTGAGATTGATGTACATGTGTTCCACACTTTTTGTAAACAGATCAAATTTCATGCTGACTTTTCGGTTCTCCGAATGCAATTGATCACCAGCACAGCCTTAAACAACTAAACACAACAAACGAGATGGAATCTCTCGCATACGTGGAAGTGCTTTGTAAGGATTTGCTCAATGACAACAGCCTTTCCATTGGCAAATTGCTTTGTGAATAAGTCGAAATTCTTCTCCAAGGGACTTGATCAGACTAGCATTGATTTTCCGCAAGGTTAATTCACCTGCAGAGGTCTGTCCTTCTCAGCAAGCCGCTGAAAGGCAGTTTTCCCAAAGCGAAGCCAATCACTGGACTCCTTTTGGACTACTTGGGAGCGAAAACAAATAGTTCATCTTTCCTCAACAGTCAATACGAAGCCCTCTTCTGTCGCGTCTGCCTTGATTGAGATGAACTCTCCTGTGTTCAAAGCCAGATACGCTGATTGTAGGAGAGCGAGGGGCTTTGCTAAGTACCTGTGAGGTCTTTCAGAATTGTGAATGCTGTGCTCAATCCAGAACTAGTTATTTGCTGATTTAAGCTTTAAGCTTCAGACGCAGACATGAGCCAGACATGCTCTGTAGGTTTTTTAAATTAGCACATTTTAGATGGGGGCACTGCTCTATCCATATTTAAATGAGTGTTTAGCATTTTCACAAATGAGCTTTTTTGAGAACAAAAAAGGGGGGGAATTAAAAGAAAATGAGGGATTGGGGCACCAAAAATGGATGATAATGCAAATGTCTGAAGGGCATGAATCATAGGGGTGTGTTTTCCAAGCTAATATCCATGGGGTTACGGCTAATTGTGCCATTGTTGTGCGATTATGCTGAGTTTGCTTAGCGTTTATGGAGAGTTAGCTCTGTTGACTGAGGCTGAGGGTTTGTTTGAGATCCCTGCACCTTTGCCCCCAGTCTTCCCCAGGCCACCTAGCGGCGAGTAGTCCCTTGGTACCTCAACATATTGCTTCTGTCACCCCAAACTGCCTCCCGACTTAACATCCACAAAAGAGGGGATCTGGTTAGGCGACCCTCTTTATTGTTTACCCTCTGTATTATTGAGTCTGAATATGCTGTTTCTGTATAAACATGATTTAAAAGCAAAATATATATATATATAAGAATTTGACTGGTTTATGATATACTTTTGTTTTTACAATATTTTCTTACACTTTATTTTCATACTCCCAATTCTGTTGACTATAGGTGAGTGCAAATGTCAATTAGTAGTCATCAAAGTATTAGTAGACTAGATTCCTTCAACAGACACTCTACTGATTATAACTTTGCAAGTGAAAATCAACTTATTCTACAAATCCTAACCCTAGCCCACTGTTTCTCCTGCCTTGTTCATGGAGCCACACCAACAAGTCTAATTTTTTTTCTTTTCACTAGTCACAAAGTGCTTTTTTTGGGATTGTTAGAGGAACTCTGCTGCAATAGTGGTCATCCAAGAACTACATTTTCCTCTAGGGCCATTTTCCTAACTGCATTCGTGCTGCCAGTGTAGTAGTTTGTTGTACTATACTATATATATATATTTTTTTTTAAATAAGTGATAATGTATGATGATATTGATATTGGAAAGCTTGATATGAACATCTGAAAATTAGTGAAGGACTCAGAGTGAGCTGGTGCAGGTAAAGTTTATTATATAATTAGTCCTATGTTACTGTAAAGTGACTATATTTGTTTTAATAGCCCTTAATTTGAACATTGTTTCATTTAGTAGGAATTAAACTGTTCAAGGTGGTGCAGTGGGTAGCGCAGTCGCCTCACAGCAAGAAGGTCTCTGGTTCGAGCCTCGGCTGGGTCAGTTGGCATTTCTGTGTGGAATTTCACGTGGGTTTCCTCCGTGTGCTCCAGTTTCCCCCACAAGTCCAAAGACGTGTGCTATAGGTGAATTGGGTAAGCTAAAATTGCCCGTAGTGTATGTGTGTGAATGAGAGTGTATGGGCGTTTCCCAGTGATGGGTTGCAGCTGGAAGGGCATCCGCTGCGTAAAACATATGCTGGATAAGTTGGCGGTTCATTCCGCTGTGGCGACCCCTGATTAATAAAGGGACGAGGCCGAAAAGAACATGAATGAATCAATGAATAAACTGTTCAATACAAGACTATAGAGTCAGGTGAGTTATAATGTAAACAGTAGGCTTTTATTTCATATAGGCATTGAAACATGCAGTATTAGATTAGTAGAAATATAATTTTTTACATAATATAAAAACTTGCTTTGAAACAAGAATTATTATAAAAAAAAAGCTATACAAAGAAAAACTTGAATTGAATAATGTGTCATAATCTGGTTATTTAAGGATTTATGAATTTTTTTTAATTCTTTATAGGATTTTTGACATTTCATAGCATTTATGATATAGCCACCATTTAAATAATTATATCTCCATGAACTCAGAATGATGAAACAGGTCACATATTGTGCTTGTCAACACAAGGTTTAGCTTTCTGTCTATAGAAGCATAGGAACTGGTGAAGAACCTTTCCACCCTGAATCTTTTTCTCTCAAGAGACGATGAACATTGAACGCTCAGGCTAAATCGAGGCGGATAGCACCAATTATATCTCTTAGCATATGGACAGTCAGCCTAATGATGAAGAAGACCAAATGCTCAGCCATCGAAGGTCAGAACCCGTTTGTGCCCGAGCCAAAAGACGCCCAATTACAAAAAGGGTTTTTCTTTACCCTGCTGGAGCTTTTACATCCAGCTGTGGGACCTGGTGGCTGCACCTGGATTCTGGGCTCCCTGAGATCACCAATCTGTCAGATGGTCCCAAACCAAGACCATTGCATCTTTCCAAAACCTTCTGACAGGTCTGTAACATAAGCATCCCAGCAGAGAGCTAAACCAGACCCGGGCCCAGCTGCTTCAGACAGCCCTGGCACAGCTTGGCACGCTGGCGGTGATCTTTATTATCGTAGCTGGAGGTCTTTTGAGAGAATACGTCCCCCACGTCCAAAACCCAGACCCTCCAGACACATCTTGATATCTTTCACCATGCGCAGGATGGCACGTGTCAGCTTGCTGTGTGTTTGCGAGCTCACATGTCAACATGCCCACTGATTATTCTGCTCTTAAATCATGTGTATAACCTTCTGTTTTGTCACATGAATTATTTAGCATCCTCCCCATTAGATGAGAAGTATAATATATGCTGAATGCAATGCAGATGTTCGCTGTGTTGTTGAAATGGTTAAACTGACTACACTGTATATGTGGGCCGATTTAACATGAAAATGTAGAGAAGTTAAGAAATAAAAAAAAACATAAATTCATCATGCACTTAACTCATAAATACTATGAACAGCAAATAATAGGTATATTTATAATATTTTTAATCGATAAAAACTTGAAAATAAATAAAAATGTGTATGTAAAGTTAAACTTAAATAACAATAAATGCAACCCAGGCTTATTATGAATACATACCCCTATATACATTTTTGGAGAGCGTGAAATACATCCCAGGAGGTATGTATTTTTTTTGTTTTCGCAAATCCACCAGAGGCCGCTGTGTATGCTTTTTGAGATCTCAAATTTCTCTTGCGAGTGCCATTCACGCCTGCTCTTCCAGCGTAAATCCACTAGCGGCTGCTGTCAACTGACTGACTGACTGACTGACCGACTGACCGACCGATTCACCCCCCCCACCTCCTTCCCTAAACCCTGCTGATAGTGTTTTCAAAAGCACCGATTGACCCACCCACCGCTTTCCCTAAACCCAACCAACAGTGTTTTCAAAAGCAATCCAGAAAAAGGAAAGCCCTCGGGGCAGCCTGATTTTTACCACGTTTTCAGATTTTACCACATTCTCACCCTGTTATTTAATTGTTTATTTTATTTTTTGCCTTTTGTTTTTGTTTTACCTGCTTTCTGGAACCTTTCTTTACCGGACTCGAACCCCGTCGTCACGGTCAACTCCACAGTCCGCTCTGCGTCTCAAGTTCACCGACATACATGGCCAGCCACTGGGCAAACTGGTAACAGCGGAGAAGCCGTCCACACGGAGGTAAGCGGTCAGCTGGTAGCGTAATCAGAAGCCGTCTGTGGCGTCATACCACCCTGTAGCTTTCATTTTTAAGACAAAATGCAGTCATATGTAGCTCTGGCTACATAATGTTTGCTCTCTAGAAATGTATATGTGGGTACATAATCAAAATGAGCCTGTGTTGAATAAATGGCATATACAACAGAATCTCTGCCCCATTCTGTTATGTATAATGTAAAATACAGATTGAATGAAACTTCAAGTCATGCCACTGCTAGAAGATCATAT
Organism: Danio jaintianensis; assembly: GCA_903798115.1. Taxonomy (NCBI): domain Eukaryota; kingdom Metazoa; phylum Chordata; class Actinopteri; order Cypriniformes; family Danionidae; genus Danio; species Danio jaintianensis. The sequence goes on along the minus strand of CAIGQV010001400.1, from coordinate 250 downwards.
AATATGAATGCTATGATTCATGCCTGTTAAAGCAAACCAGTGTTTCGCTAGTAAAGTTTTGATGGTTGAGAATTATAATAAAGGTAAAGATGATTGGAGTGAGAGAAATCTTAATCTATTGTTTTGAAAGAAGTCTCTTCTGCTCGTTTATTTGATGAAAAATACATATTACATATTATGAAATTGTTAGTTTTCTTAACATATCTTTTAAAATGTAATTTATTCCTGTCATTCAAAGCCGAGTTTTTTT
>CAIGQV010001386.1:0-10214 GCA_903798115.1 Danio jaintianensis | reverse complement strand
CACACACACACACACACACACACACACACACACACACACACAGACAGCATGTGCGTTTAGCTTTGCACTGTTTTTGCACGGCAAATGTGACAGGATACACATTAATATCCACTGCTGTATGGATATCCGCTGTGTTAATGTACAAAATAAACCTGATTTAACATCCACAACCCGGGATTGAAGCATCTTCTTTTATAATTGTACTGACGCGCGGCTGTGGTGATAAAGTAAAGCTGAAGTAAATCGCTGTAATTCATTACAAACGTGCACTGTTTTAAAAACGTGTTAAACTTGTAAAACTCACTCTTGATCACATTTGATGATGATTGATGATCCTAGCGAACTGAACAGATCTTTTATTCCTGGTTGCTTTGCGCATGTCCTGTCTTGTTGATATGATTATACGCGCTACTACGGAGACATGTTAATACGCAGCTGTCAATCAATTCGGTGGGCGGGGAAACCGCACTCCTACGTCAAATTGCGGTCGGCCTCAAAATGGGAGGGATTTGGATCTTATTTTAACGTCAGGAAATTAAAAAAAAAGAGACTTATTGGCTTTATATCATCCCAATATGACTGTGGACACACTATATCTACACACAGTTCTGTCCAAACAGCTTAAAAAAGATGATTTTCATTAAAATGCCCTTTAATATTAATTTATGCAATTGCAATGCCTTGACTTTAGTAAGGTTAATACACAGGCATAGCCATAAATGCCATGGTACTAATAATTGGCATAATTTATTTTGGTGTTTCAGTTTTCGGCCTTGTTTTCCGAATTTTCAGTTCGGTGCATCCCTAGTTTTTAATTATATTAAGGTGTTTTTAAATGTGATTGTTTAATTTATTGGTTGTCTGCAGATGTAAAAATAATAAATGCCTTTCCGAATGGCCAGATTTGAAATAAAAAAATACTGTGAATTCCATATTTTTAATATCATATTTATATTTGTAAAAGTCTTGTTTAAAATATCTGTTTTATAGTATGATTTCACAGGTATAAAGGAGTTCAAGGACGACACAGTGGCTCAGTGGGTAGCACCGTCACCTCACAGCAAGAAGGACACTGGTTCGAGTCCCGGCTGGGCCAGTTGGCATTTCTGTGTAGAGTTTGCACGTTCTCCCCGTGTTGGCGTGGGTTTCCTCTGGGTACTCTGTTTTCCCCCACAGTCCAAAGACATGCGGTATAGGTGAATTGAATAAACTAAATTGGCCGTAGTTCATGAGTGTGAATGAGTGTGTATGGATGTTTCCCAGTGCTGGGTTGCAGCTGGAAGGGCATCCGCTGCGTAAAACATATGCTGGATAAGTTGGCGGTTCATTCCACTGTGGCGACCACTGATGAATAAAGGGTCTAAGCCGAAGGAAAAGGAATGGATGAAAAGAGTTCAATTGCAAGAAACTTGATTGAAAATTTAAAAAAAATTGTGGTTATGTTTTTGCAAATTATCTCTTCATATATACACAAATAGTTTTAAAATATTTGAAATGTATTTATGGTATAGAATGTGAATGCACACATTAAATAAAATAATCGTCATTATTTTTGTGGCGTCAGATAGATGCTGATCTGATAGAATGTATTGTATATGTGTTTCTTTCTGTTATTATTAATATTTTAAGTTTCTTTCTGTTATTAGTTTTTAGTGTAGCTACTCTATACATAAGAATATTATATGTATAAGTTCTTTACATAAGTATATTTCATATTCACAACAGCAGATAGAAATATGCAGGACTGCACATGCATGATTGTGTGTGTGTGTGTGCGTGTGTGTCCATGTTTGATTAGCCAGCAGTGAAACCGCATTCATTAGAGTCATCAGAGCCGTGGCTGCGTCTCAAACCTCAGCGTCCATCCTCCACACCAGTCCTCCTGGCTCAAACACTGCGGTGGAAGAGGTGGACCCGCGTGAGGAGAAACCCGAGCCTGAAACGTGCTGTTCAGTCTCACTCACAGCCTCATTATAGACAGAAATCATGCTTGGGCTTCATAGAGGACATTTGGCTGCATTTATCCTGCTCTTTTGAGTGCGTGTGTGGCCAAGTCCCGTTCATTGTGCACAAATCAATTCGTTCAGAAGGCTCACTTACATGTAATGGCTGAACAAATATTTCATTGATTTGCTCAAAGTATCACTCAAGCTTTCGCAGAAGTCCTGTTTCTTTCTTTTCTTTTTAAAATAGAGAAGTAGGTAAATTGATCACGATATAATAATTATAAGTTGGCATGAAAACACACTAGCATCCACAATTCAGAATACTAAACTCACTTTAAAGAGGATCTATTATGCAAAATCACTTTTATAAGGGGTTTAAATACAACAGTGTGTGAATATAACAAGTTTCTAATGGCAAAAAGTTATTAATTTAATTTTTATAATCACACTTGATAAAAACAGTCTGCTGAAACACTTTGATTGACATTCTCCCATTGTACGTGTCATCAGAGGGGGGGAAGCCCCGACCATAAGTGATGATCTCACCCTCATTAGCATAGGAGGTTAGTCTTGTTTTTGAATCTGTCACTATGCTGACACATACGCATTTGTAGCCCCGCTCTCTTTTAAAAGAGCACTATCTCATTTGAATTTAAAGTGACAGTCACCATAATTGCACAGTTAGGATCAAAGCATAAAAGGGACAGTTTCAAAGAGTTATAAAACATTATTTGTGTTGTAATTTGAGCTGAAACTTCACATACACACTCAAGGGACATCCGATTATTTGATTAAAAGTTAGCTATGATACTGAATTCATCTATTCTGAACCAGTACTAAGCCTGAGATCATCCATATGAGCCAATTCAGAAGAGCAGATTGTTCTGCACTGGAGGTGTGTGTTATATACTGTATGTATGTATGTATGTATGTATGTGTATACATTTTCTCTGGACTCCTCAGCAAATCTGCTCATATCCTCCTTTCCATCTCTCCTCTTATTTTCTTTTCTCTTTAGTGGCAGAAATGTGATGTTGATTTCTACAGTGTCCTGTAGTTTGATGTGTTTGCATGTGTTTGTTAATCAGCCACTCAGTCTGTGTGGTGTGTTCAGGGTCAGTCAGGAAACCACATTCATGTGTGTGTGCGTGTGCGTGCGTGCGTGTGTGTGTGTGTTTGTTGAGTCATGTTCGGACATGAAGGATCATAGACCTTCACTTATGATTTCTTGTGTCTGCAATCATCATGTATGTTTGGGATTTATTGTCTGTGTGTGTGTGCGTGCGTGCGTGTGTGTTGAGTCATGTTCGGACATGAAGGATCATAGACCTCCATTTATGATTTCTTGTGTCTGCAAACATCATGTATGTTTGGGATTTATTGTCTGTGTGTGTGCGCGTGCGGATGTATATGAGAGTGTTGGGTGGAGTTTATAGATGGCAGGTGTGTTTAGAAGAAAAAGGAGGGTCATTTGTTTTCTCTGCCCCTTTCTCTTGGATTTTTTTTTTTTTTTACTATTTAAATTTTTGTATTCACTTATTTTTACTTTATTTTGTTTATTCATTTTTATATAAATAATAATAGCCATTACATTGATGGATAGTTTTTAATTAAATTTAATAAATTTTATTTTTTTATATATATTTTTATTTTATTTTTATTTTTATTTTTATTTTAATTCTTATTCTTATTCTTCTTTTTTCAATTTAATTTAATTTTATATTTTATATTCATTTTAATTTTTAAATATTAATGTAACTTTACTTTTATAATTATCATTTTATTATATTTTTCAACAGATAATTGTAGCCACAACTTGCACTTAAGAACAGTAATGCTGCCTTACAATATGCACTTCATGAGCAAATTGTAAAAAAAATGTAAACAAAACAATGTTAAATACCTTAATTTAAGTTTTTTTTAAGTACAAAAAAATAAAACCATATTTCAACCCTTAAAGTAGCATACACACAGTATAATAGTTCATTAATTTTAAATAGAATAAAAGTCTGTTCAAGTCTACATAATAATCTTTAAAAGTGTAACAACATTTAGTAACGATTGTTTGTAAGATAATACACTCAAAATATGACATAAAAAAATATTATACAATATTAATACATTTTGAAAATAAATTGAACATCTCCCACATCTACAGATCATAATGCATCATGAAACATTATAGACACAACGTGTTATAATGCATTATTACATTTAAGGATATACAAATGCTACATATGTAATTATGATGACTTATAGCGTTGCACTATATTAGATTTGAGTGTACAATAGGATGCATGTTAAGTGTAATAAATTAGCTAAATTATTATACATCATTATACATTATTTCAGTCAACAGAATACACTCTCAGAAATAAAGGTACGCGAGCTGTACCCCAGTGGTGGTACCTTTTCAAAAGGTACACATTAGTACTTAAAGGGTCCATATTGGTACCTCAAAAGTATGTATTAGTACCAATTTATTTTAAGAGGAACACTTTTGTACTTTTTAGGTACTAGTATGTACCCTTGAGGTATTAATATGGACCTTTTAGGTACAAATTTGTACCTTTTGAAAAGGTACCACTCTAGTGACAGCTCGCGTACCTTTATTTCTTAGAGTGTAGAAGACAAGGTCAGACTGTAAAAAATATATTATGTTTGTTTTATTATTATTAAAATCTGATTCATCGGTGTCTTTCATAATGTAGTTATGAAGTGTTGAGTCAGTGGCTGCTCAGACTCGCAGAGGGAAGCCGCTCACAGATGTTGTGGTGTGACTCTGCTCTCTGATTGGTGGAGGTGAAGTGGTTAGTGTGAAGTGTGCTGAGGTCAGAGGTTAAAACAATCTGCCCCCCTCCCTTTGTCCTCTGCTCCCCGTCTAAGCTTCTCTCTTTCACTCGCTCTTCAACACTAGATCACTTCCAGAGCCTTTACCTTCATCTCTCTCTCTCTCTCTCTCTCTCTCTCTCTCTCTCTCTCTCTCTCTCAAATGTATTGCCAAAGCATTTATAAAGTTTACATTAAAAAGAACATGCATATTAAAAAAGCATAGTAAACAAGTAAATGGTAGTAGTAAAAAATATATAAATAAATAAAAACAATAATAATAATAATAATAATAACGCAGAATAAACTGCACATTTAACAATCAACATTTTAGGATAAAACAATAATAATAAATAATAATAATCAGTATATTTACAATATGTATGTGTGTGTGCGTGTATGTGCATGCGTGTGTGTGGGTGGGTTTGCAAGCGCATCACTGATCTCTCTCTCTCTCTCTCAAACTTGCTTTATTGGCATGACAAATGTTACATAATGTATATAACAGAACATTTGAAAACAATTGACAGTAGTGGTGATAAAAAAAATAATTTACATTAGATTTAACATTCAACGTTTTAGGATAAAGCACTAATAATAAAAAGTAATAAAGAGTACATTTTACAATCAACTCTGTCTCTCTCACCTTAATAGAATTTCTGTCTTCAATATCATACCTTAAAAAATATCGATATTCACTACCATATTCGATACCACATAAATGTAATACTTAAAATGACATGTTGATGAAAATGCATTCATGTCTTAAGGTTTCCAAAAAGAAGAAATTAAGCATTACTCTGGTTTTTTTTACTACTGGTCCAGTCCGGACAGTTTAAGTGCCTACATTTTCACTCATCCAACAAAAAAAAATCCTAAAGAAATACATTTCTAATATTTGTTGTTTTTAACTATTTAATAATAATAAATCATACAATTTAGCATTTGAATGAATTTTATTTCATTTAGAATTATTTTCTTAATTCCGATAAGAAGAGAAGAAACTACTTGCCCAACTTACACATTTTGAAGGCAAAATGATTAGCCCTCCTGTAAAAATGTTAATTCTATCGCAAATATTTCCCATGTGGTGTTTAAAATGTTCACAGTATTAAACAAAAAGTTCACAGTTTAAAAATATGTATTATTTATTTCATCATTTATTTATTTGTTTATTTATTTATTTGTCTGCCTAATTTTATTTATCTATTTTTTTGGCTGGAATAAAACCCAAATGTAATTATCTTTTTAAATAATTCAATATTATTATCCTGCTTAAAGGTGCTGTATGTAAGTTTTTGACTATTTTAAAGCATAAAAATACCATAATATGTTTGCAGATATTTAAGAAACATGCCAAATGAACATTCTTGTTTATCTGAAAAACAATGCTAAAGTCAGTTATTCAGTACACATTTAGTGTTAAGTGCCGGAACGGCTGTCTTTGTTTTGGTTCTTTTAACCCACCTAATGCCAGTTTAGCCAATTATGTTTCAGCACCCCGGGTTGCCTTGATGGAAAACCTCTATTTCATTCATTCATTCAGAAAGGCTCTCAGAGTCTGTGACCGAAATGCGACCTCCGCTGGACAGTAGCAGACTCTGAAATGAGACGCAGATTCAGAGCTCCACATGAAGTTATTAATTAGCAAATAATATAAATATTACGAACGTAAACATTAGGTGAGCAGGTTACATTATAACCGAGTCTCCTAACTAGGGTTGGGTGATGTCGACCAATTTGGCATCGTACGATGTCTAATGTGAAACATTGCGATGGACGATGGCATCGTCGTCATAGGCGGCTTATGAATAATTAATTAATTTATAACAAATTAATTATTTGTAGCCTACCGTTTCAACTACCTGGCCCGCATGGTCTTTGTTTTACCCATAACCAAATTGTAAATAAATAAAGATAAGTTACACACAAATTACCACCTGTCAATCACTTTTTCCGCGGGACTCTGCCATGAATACACAGAGTGATCTGTGTCGTTATAATGGCGTCGACAAACTTGGTTGGTAAAAAAGGTGCACAACCAACAGGAACCAACCAACAGTATCTGAGGTTTTCGCTAAAATTACAAAGTACAAGCGTGAAAGCAAAAGATTGAATTTGAATTGAATTGACCTGATAGATTCAAAAGACCGAAAAGTCGTTAGATGGAGACAAGATTAATTAAATATCATGTTTAACAACCATAGTGAGATGAAATCCAGCGGTACATCCTTGATAAACTGTCCAACGTGCACTGCTCTCTGGGGTGTTGTGCTCAGCGGGCCCGCTGACTGCTGGAGCTCAGACGTGCGTGTACGCTGCAGTGCATGACTGTGTGTGTGTTTGTGTGTGTGTGTGTGGTCACGTGATGTGCGTTTTTAGCAGTATAGTGTGGAAGGATGGCTTTTCAGAAATGCTAGATGAAACGCCGGTGTGGACTTGGATCGTTTTCGTTCTAAAATGCCATTTTAAAACTAAGACGTATTAGTGTAAACGGGGCCGTGTGTATTTTTCGTGAGCGGGTTGTTGCGACGGGGGTGGGGCGGAGGATCGCGATGTCGGCTCAGCATCGTGATGTCTATCCGCCATCGGTGATGGACGATGGCATCATCTATCGACCCAACCCTAGTCCTAACAACACGCTACATGACGAGATTTGCAGTGATAAGCAATTTGGCTGTTTGCACCAGACGAAACATGACAGAAATTTAAATACAGCCATTCAGAAGCACAGAATATATGAGGACTTACTACATTCCAACGAAATGGTAAGGTTTATAATCTAATTAATAGTTAGATAAAACCTCTTTAACATTATTAAATGTACATGCTGAATCACTGATATGTGTTGGTTTGCACTGAGTCACAGTTCTAAAGTTAGCTTTCAAATGGTTTATTTTTTTTAAGATCTGAGGTGAACTATCTGCTGCTGCTTTCAGTAGTATGGCAATAAATGTCATGTAAAATGACATTCAAACTTACATTATTAGCATTTAACACTGAATAAAGCACATGAGGTGTACCTGAGGTGATCATTGTCAGTTTATCCTGTTGTTCAGCTGCAAGAAATAGAAGCCGTTTCTAATATATCAATTTCAGGTGTTGGTCAGACCAAAAAGTCTTTTTAATATGGAAAATATTTCTTCTATCGCATGCCTTTGCTTTTATTTATAGAACACGACTTAAATCCGCCTTAAATCAGCCTTTAGACTCGATGGTTAGGCACACTTCTGTTGATGTCAATCTGGCAATCTGCGCTTGCATGTGTTTTCTACCAGGCATGCAATACCTAGTCCAACCACTGGGTGTCAAACTTACATACTGCACCTTTAAGTATAAGCCTTTAAATAGCACTTTAAGCTGAATACTAGTATCTTGCTAAATAACTACTAAAATATTATGTGCTGTCTTCATGGCAAAGACAAAAGCAGTTAATTATTAGAAATAAGTTGTGTGTTAAAAAAGAAAAGTGTGTTAAAAAAAATCCCCTCCATTAAACAGCACTTGGGAAATATTTGAAAACAAATTAAGTGAAGTGAAGTGAAGTGTAGTGTGGCCAAGTATGGTGTCCCATACTTGGAATTTGTGCTCTGCATTTAACCCATCCAAGTGCACACACACAGTTAGTGAACACACACATACCGTGAACACACACCCGGAGCAGTGGGCAGCCATGCTGCGGCGCCCGGGGATTTCACAGGAGGGCTAATAATTTTGCCTTAAACTGTGTGTATAAAGTTAAAACATTATTGAAAGCAAGTGAATAATCAAACTAACAAACAAACACAACAGCACATTGATGTCTTAACATTGTTCTGTTAGATCTAACTGTCTTTTGTTGTTGATTGTTACAGACTTCTATCGCTTTAAGGCATTTCAAACTCAACTATTTACTTGGACTTCATGCGTAGTTTTATAGACATTTACTCTGATGTTATTTGAAATAGTCTGTCTGTTGAAGCACAAGAAAGACACACACTGAAATATTAAGTGTGTTTTGAAAACGAAAAGTTCCCTCTATTTGTGTCTGATGCTTTAATATGCATAAATGGGAACAACACAAATATTTGGGAAGACGGTTTATTTCTCTCTTCTAGTCTACTACACGTCATTAACACCTGTGAGCTCTTAAAATACTGCCTAGATTTGTGGATTTTGGAAGCGCGTGTTTGTTCATTTCAGAGAAGATGGTCCAAGTGAAATCTAACAGCAACATGTTTCTGTTTGTGAAGGATTACTGAAGCTGCCAGCCATTTACACTGTAAACACAAATGTACACAAGACACATCATAATAGAGCCTGGGGTTTCTTTAAAGGTAATGCGTGTGTGGGTTTTTGGATGGAAATGCTTTCCTCTGTCCCGGAGACAGTGTAAGGTTGACGTCCTGAGGAGTGTAAACACTGCAGCTCTGTGGTGCTTTCAAAACATGGCTCTGTTTGTTTGAATGCTGGAGAGAGTTTGGCTTGGGACAAGGATAACACATCACATAAGACATTAATTAATAATGACATTAATTAAAGGGATACACTCAAATAAAACAAAAAGGTGTTGAACGAACTTAAAATAAAGGAGCTTGTTTTTATTTTTGCTTCAAATTGTTTTATTTTGTTTTTTTTACTAATATTTTAGAATCTAAAATTAATGTGTAAGATATTTTCTGTTTGTCTGATTTTCTTTATTTATTTAATATACTGTTATATACAGTGGTTTTTCATTTTATTAACTACAAACAGACTTTATTTTTAAAACTTGTTTAATAACTATCATTCATTTATCGTGCAAGCATGTTTAGGAGTTAAATGTATTTGGTTAGGCTATTTTCTAGTACATATAAAGTGCAGTTTCTTTTTATATTTGTTTACTTTGTAGGCATTTGAAGAGGATAATATTTTTTTAATTAGTGATGTTTAGGACAATTTTGAAAAAAAAAGTGATGATCCACACACACAAAAAAAATAACTATGAAGAGTTCAGATGCAAAAACCTCTTAGTGCCGTCTGAAAATGTCCTCTAAAATTAGCATTTTGGCATTTGAGACGCTTTTGGGGGGCGCAGCCGCTCAACACAGTTCTGGATGTGATAATACTGAATCACTGTGATGACAGTCATTGGCTGAGGGGTTTTAGAATGACCGAAACAACATTTCAGATGGTTTACAATGTAGTTAGTCCACTGGTTTGTCTATTGATGCCATACCATTGTACTCATTTTTGTCATCACACGATCTGTTAAAACAGTATCGCATTACTTTTTTTGATGACCGTGCTGGAAGTTCTTCAGTAAATGTGTTTCCGTCATAGGTTATGCACGTTTTTTCTTTTCGGATGAAAAGTTGATCCTATAGTTGTGCCCAAACTTTAATATACGACCAAACATCCCAGAAAATCCATACAGTTTGGAGTGAGTGAGTGAGTGAGTGAGTGAGTGAGTGAGTGAGT
>CAIGQV010001356.1:704026-717978 GCA_903798115.1 Danio jaintianensis | reverse complement strand
TGTGTGTGTGTGTGTGTGTGTGTGTGTGTGTGTGTGTTTGTGTGTGACATGTCAGGACACAAATCTGTATAATGACATAGGTATGACACAGGTATTACAAAAAGGAGGTGAAATATGAGGACACAGCTGATGTCCTCATTTCTCCAAACGCTTATAAATCCCCCAGAATGAGTTTAATCAGAGAGTAAAGCTGTACACTGTGTCCTGTGATGGTTGGGTTTAGGGGTAGGGTGGGTTTAGGCCAATACTAAATACGGTTTGTGCTGTATAAAATCAATAGAAACCTATGTAATGTCCCCACTTTTCACAAAAACAAACATGCGTGCGTGTGTGTGTTCTGCCTGCTCTAGCTCAGCTTATCTGTTTCATCACACATGCTGGATAGTCTTCCATTCATCAAACCTGGATGTCTTTGGTTAATATTATAACGCAATATTATAATAAGATTACACTTTACTGTATAAAACAGAGGGACTGTTGGGCACTGGCAGATCTTTCACAATACTCCTGTGTAACTCATGCCCTGTGTATCAAAGTGGTCAACATACATCCATAATACAGTCTGAAATTAAAATACATGTGGCCACAGCACAGTGTGTTAAATGAAGTATGCCAAAACTCCTCATTTGTCTACTCTTTCGGATAAATCTATAAAGTGTGTGTCCGTGTACTGAAACAGCCTGTAACACACACATAGACCAAAGCACTATAAAGTTCTCAGCAGGCGTTCAGATGGAGCATAGTTTACTGTACAGGGCTTTACAGTGACCTACGGCTCTGTGTAGGTGATGCTGCACATTTAATAACATGCTTTTACTCCAAACTCTCTTCATAACGTCAGTGGAGTCTCTGAAATAAAGCCTTCAGTGAGATGACTCTGTTGAGATCTCTGAGCAGATCTTCATGACAATCACAGCTTTGCTCAATCACATTTGAGATGTCATCTCCATTAATCACCCAGCCCTAATGTGATTCTTGTTGACAGTTACAAAAACTGGTTCAAGACTAACTAATAAGATTATGAAATAAAGAGTTATTATATATATATAGGGTAATATGCATTAAACTGCCTCCTAAGCTTAATTTTTAAGTATTATCTTCTCTTGCCCCACTCCTGACTAAATTTGCCCGAGCATCCCCTGTAGGTGCAGTAATGTCACCTGTTCTCCGACTGAAGCGCTCGTCCGGCCAGGTGAGAGTGTTCAGGTGTGTTTCCATTGATCAGCCAGGTCAGCTCTGCGGACGAGGAGTTTACAGCCGACACTACACACTGGAGCAGCAGCCACGAGCCTGAAACACCACAGCACAGACTCTTTAACACACAACAAAACCTCTGAGCTCTACAGTTTTACACATGATTGTACACGTTCACATGACAGACTGACTGTGACGGTGAGGTGCTGCAGAAAGCCTTTTATGGAGAGAGTTCTGCTGTGTTTTACATGATTTAATACTACAAAAGCCACCCGTACTGTACACCAACAATCAAAACATGCAGACATGTAAATATATCATCAGTATGAAATGAATGAGTTTGAATCTAGTCATAGCGATTGAAATTAATCTTGGCATTAAATTCGTGTCTAACTTCACCACCGTCTGGACACTATAAGCTCAATCAAGGCCCGCATACAAAACAGAAAAACCTAAACTTTTGATATAAAGGTTTTGGATGTTCCATCATTGTTGACGTATACTGTACTTAATATGAAACTGAGTCCAGCAGCCTGTTGCATTCACATTTTAGGCATAGATTTTTTTCTATGACATTCTGCAATACACAACATATTGTGCACACCCTTGTTCAAAGCATGACCTGTCTATAAAAATACACTAATCAGCTGAATCAGTGATGTTAGCAGTGTAAACTCACCAGAATGACTTTCAATGAAGGATCCATTTACAGGAGAGACAAAGTGAGGGGATGAGTTTCCTGAAGCTGCATGAAAACAGAAATGAATGATTATGAGTGTTAGATCAGTGTGTGTATGTGTGTGTGTGTGTGTGTGTGTGTGTTAAACTCTCTCTGATACTTGCATGTGACATTACTGGAGGTGACTGGAGGTCTGCTGGAGGTGACGGCGTGTGGCGCAGCGCTCTCTGAAGAACATCAGACGTGTTTACAGACAGAGTAGGAGACATGCTCACAACACTCATATCATTCATTCATTCATTCATCCATCCATCCTTTCATTTATTAGCCTGACACACACATTCATTCATTCATCCATTCACCTGTCACGTGCACTCTCCAGGTGCGGCTGACGTTGTACTGTGTGTTGTTGACCACCACAGTCAGCCTGCAGGTGTAGAAGCCCTCGTCCTCCACAGAGATGTTTCTGATGGCCAAAATGATGCCCTTCTCAATGCTGTACCGTCCTCTGCCAACAGGGAGCGCTCTGCTCTCAAAATCCTGTAGTTAAGCAGTGACCATATCAGAAATACAGCCACAAACAGCTCAGAAACAGTTCTGGGGCTGTGCCATGAAGCGAGATTAGCTGGCTAGCCCGTTAAGTTTGTTTAGTTTGCGCCAATTCTGGGTTTAAGGTGTCACGAAGGTAGCTCAGCTCAGCTGCTCCATATTATCATGCCAACAAAGAGAGATTAAAGCTGAGCTACCTTCATGTAACAGAGATAAACAGAGATTGGTGAAAACTGAAACATAACTGGTGAGCCAGCCAATCCAGCTGCATGGTACAGGCTCCTGCTTAGATTATTTGTTTACGTCTGGTTTTCCACAGTGTGTGGTGACCTGCCTTGTGCCACCTGGCGTTTTCTGTCCGTGTGTAGTATTGTAAGTGTGGGCAGATGATCCTGGTGTCTGCTCCTGCATAGGTGCTGAAGGGCATTACTGTGGTGTTCAGATCTGCAGACACAGTGATGGAAATACTCCCCGTCAGACAGAATGTGTCACTCCTGCATGAAAAACACACCAGTAACACCAGTTACACAAACAAAAACACAACTCTTAAAATAACTTTTCATACAAACACTGACTCCTACACTCAAGATTAAAAGGACAAATATCAATACTAAGACAAAGCTATTTAAAGTTGTTGTTTTAGATTGTTATATATATTGAATTCTACTGAACAGAGCTAAGTGTACAGCATATTCAGTCACATTTTTTGTATTTATTATCTATATGAATCACATTCTGTGAATTCTGTTCCTCCTTATAAATAACCCATGCTGTACGAATAAAGTCTAACAATAGGGAATGTTTAGCTTAAATTTTGCTCCAAAAATATCAGTTTAAAAAGTAGGAGCATTGTTTTTTTCATTTCTAAATAACCTACTCTAAAATGAAAGATGCTAATATGTCTAAAGCATTTAATTTCTTGTTGATTTCCTAAATCAAGACTAAATAGCTGAGGGGGTAGCTGTAGGTAAAGCTGTCTGACCCGAGGGTGTAGCTGAGGGTAAAGTCTGACCTGAGGGTATAGCTGTAGGTTCCGGAGTCTGTGGTCTGGCCCGGCAGCAGTAGGACCCCGCGCCCGCTCTGCTTCACCCGGTCTCGGTGTAGCCTTAGACTGCTCTGTTTACTCAGACTCATGTGATCCACATGGAACGAGGAGCTGTTGTCCAATCGTAATCTCCTGTAACGAATGGCACCTTCCAGAAACGGGAATCTGATGATAACGGCCTCGCCTGGAGTGTGAAAATCCGGGATCTCTGGACCCACAACCACACAACCGTCTGAAGCAAACACAACAGTTATTAAACCACACAACCGTCTGAAGCAAACACAACAGTTATTAAACCACACAACCGTCTGAAGCAAACACAACAGTTATTAATGCAGAAGCACTGCTCCAGTGAGCAGACAATCACAGCATCAGCAGTTCACTGATTTAGGCCATTCTGCACTGTATTGTAGATGTGTGTTTACCGAACACCTGGCTGGAGCTAGCAGCTTCAGCTACACAGCTCACATGGAGAAGACCACCAGCCCATCAAACCTGTGACCCAGTCCATCACACCATGTAGTTTGGTAAGGAATCTTGGGGTGATCCTGGATGATCAGCTGTCCTTCAAAGAGCACATTGCTAACACACCTCCATCATGCAGGTTTGCACCCTTCAACACCAGAAAAATCAGACCCTTCCTAACAGACCATGCTGCACAGCTCTGGCTACGTTGCAGGCAAATGTGTCCCAAATCTGATTTTATTGCCTACATGGGACTCAGATCTGTTTTTGTCACGACAGTGTGAACAGCCCAAACTGCATGGAATCTGATATTTTCAATTCTGATTTGTGCCAATTTCATATGTGATATACAGATCTATACGAACCAGTTGGCCCAAAGGAGAACCTGTCGCCCCAAAGGAGATCCGGTCGGCCCAAAGGAAAACCGTTTTTCCCAAAGGAGAACCAGTCACCCCAGAGGAAAACTGGTCACCCCATATATGATCAATACAGATCTGATGTTTTCGATCGACACACGTTATTATTCTGTACTGGTTCGTGCTGCAAACATCCTCTACTCCTCAGAGGCATAGCGGAATAGCACACGGGGCACATACGTTTCCCCAACAATGTAAGCTTGTTCATTTTGAATATTTTTTGAACGACAGCTGGTGCTCGTTAACCAAACCCTAACCCTAACCAAAAAAAAAAGTTTTCTGTTAATTTAACATTAAAATACCACCATAATAAAATAGCGTATATAAAATGAATAAAATACATCGATGCATTATTCACTCCATACGGTATACACATTGCACATTTTGTGGTGTGCGTAGCGGTACTTTTGCACCTGCGGGTCAGTTTAGGACCATGATCTGTTCACTCTGGAAATCTGATATTGGCCACATTTATAACAACAATGTGAACAGCTACGCAAAACAATCAGATCTGAGAAAAAATCTGATTTGAGCACATCTGAGCTCTGGTCATCTGAAGGCTGGACTCCTGCACTGCTCTTCTAGCTGGACTCTTAATCCTCTACAGATGCTCCAGAACGCTGCAGCTCGTCTTCTCTTCAGTGTAACTCCTCTCTTTATCTCTCTGCATTGGTTACCGCTCTAGCCTCAGATCAAGATCAAATTATTGATGCTTGCTTACAGGACAGCACTGGCACTGCACCCTCTTACCACCACTTGCTGCTGAAGGTCTACAGTCGTGGCCAAAAGTTTTGAGAATTACATAAATATTGGAAATTGGAAAAGTTGCTGCTTACGTTTTTATAATAGCAATTTGCATATACTCCAGAATGTTCTGAAGAGTGATCAGATTATTGTATAGTCCTTCTTTGCCATGAAAATTAACTTAATCCTGAAAAAACTGCATTTTATTGCTGTCATTAAAGGAGCTGCTGAGATCATTTCAGTAATCGTCTTGTTAACTCAGGTGAGAATGTTGACCAGCACAAGGCTGGAGATCATTATGTCAGGCTGATTGGGTTAGAATGGCAGACTTGACATGTTAAAAGGAGGGTGATGCTTGAAATCATTGTTCTTCCATTGTTAACCATGGTGACCTGCAAAGAAATGCATGCAGCCATCATTGCATTGCATAAAAATGGCTTCACAGGCAAGGATATTGTGGCTACTAAGATTGCACCTAAATCAACAATTTATAGGATCATCAAGAACTTCAAGGAAAGAGGTTCAATTCTTGTTAAGAAGGCTTCAGGGCGTCCAAGAAAGTCCAGCAAGCGCCAGGATCGTCTCCTAAAGAGGATTCAGCTGTGGGATCGGAGTGCCACCAGTGCAGAGCTCGCTCAGGAATGGCAGCAGGCAGGTGTGAGCGCATCTGCACGCACAGTGAGGCGAAGACTTTTGGAAGATGGCCTGGTGTCAAGAAGGGCAGCAAAGAAGCCACTTCTCTCCAAAAAAAACATCAGGGACAGATTGATCTTCTGCAAAAAGTATGGCGAATGGACCGCTGAGGACTGGAGCAAAGTCATATTCTCCGATGAAGCCCCTTTCCGATTGTTTGGGGCATCTGGAAAAAGGCTTGTCCGGAGAAGAAAAGGTGAACGCTACCATCAGTCCTGTGTCATGCCAACAGTAAAGCATCCTGAGACCATTCATGTGTGGGGTTGCTTCTCATCCAAGGGAGTGGGCTCACTCACAATTTTGCCCAAAAACACAGCCATGAATAAAGAATGGTACCAAAACACCCTCCAACAGCAACTTCTTCCAACAATCCAACAACAGTTTGGTGAAGAACAATGCATTTTCCAGCACGATGGAGCACCGTGCCATAAGGCAAAAGTGATATCTAAGTGGCTCGGGGACCAAAACGTTGAAATTTTGGGTCCATGGCCTTGACACTCCCCAGATCTTAATCCCATTGAGAACTTGTGGTCAATCCTCAAGAGGCGGGTGGACAAACAAAAACCCACTAATTCTGACAAACTCCAAGAAGGGGTTATGAAAGAATGGGTTGCTATCAGTCAGGATTTGGCCCAGAAGTTGATTGAGAGCATGCCCAGTCCAATTGCAGAGGTCCTGAAAAAGAAGGGCCAACACTGCAAATACTGACTCTTTGCATAAATGTCATGTAATTGTGGATAAAAGCCTTTGAAACGTATGAAGTGCTTGTAATTATGTTTCAGTACATCACAGAAACAACTGAAACAAAGATCTAAAAGCAGTTTAGCAGCAAACTTTGGGAAAACTAATATTTGTGTCATTCTCAAAACTTTTGGCCATGACTGTACATCCCTCCAGGAGCCTCCGGTCGGGGAGTGATCACCGCCTTGTGGTGTCATCGCAGAGAGGCTACAAGTCACTTTCCATTATTCCCCTTCCACTCTTTACCTCTTATTTCTCTAAGCACTATCAATTCCTTTGTTTAAGTAGCATTTCTTGTGTGTATTGCCTCTTCATGTTACGTTGAATCACTGAATGCCTCCTCATTTGTAAGTTGCTTTGGACAAAAGCATCTGCTAAATGATTAAATGTAAATTTAAAATGTGTCTGTACCATGCTCATCTGTTTGATGGACACAGGCATTTACTTGTTTAGGCTGCTGGATAGTTTTGTCTAAAATTGAATTGACACACCCATACTGAATATGCAAATATTAAGCCAATTATTTTTGTTTATGAATTTTATGTTGTGGGCGTCACGGTGGCGCAGTGGGTAGCACGATCGCCTCACAGCAAGAAGGTCGCTGGTTTGAGCCTCAGCTGGGTCAGTTGGCATTTCTGTGTGGAGTTTACATGTTTGTGTGTCCAAACACATGCGCTATAGGGGAATTGATTAACTAAATTGGCCGTAGTGTATGAGTGTGTGTGCGCGCGAATGAGTGTGTATGGGTGTTTCCCAGTACTGGGTTGCAGCTGGAAGGGCATCCGCTGCGTAAAACATATGCTGGATAAGTTGGCAGTTCATTCCACTGTGGCGACCCCTGATTAATAAAGGGACTGACTGAATGAATGAATTTTATGTTGTTAACAAGAAAGTTTGAGCTGTTGAGTAAGTGTGTCTAAAATGTAGACTACCTAGATAACCTTTGTCTTTGTCTTCTCAGTTCAAAGCGTTTAATGATAGAAACAGACATACTCTGCATTTCTGCATGAAGTCATTCTTACCTTTCAGAGTCTGTGCAGAGGCTAGGATTAATCTGACAGAAATAATGGCAATGCATGTGCTGAAACCAGAGAGTCTCTATCAGGAGAGAGCAAATATCAGAAGAAAACATTACAGTCCACACAAACACCAGCACCAGTGAACAACACATACAGTGCACACAGCTGGTCTACACAACATCCCAGTAAATGACTGGAAATTGTATATTCTGAATATATTCACTTACGTGTCTCTGCATTACTCAATGATTTCCAGCAATAGTTTATTACAAATATTTGTTGATAATGAAGAATGCAACCATTTCCCATGTTCTCATGATCTGTGCTGGAATGTAGACTGTGAATATGGCATTTCTCACCTGTATGCTGATGATCATGATGCTGATGTTGAAGAGGTTTAATAAACGTGAAGAGACAGAAGCGGAGGCAGAAGCATGAAGACAGGCGGACGGATGTTCTCTGTTTTATGAACAGGTTATAGGGGAAACCCTGATCCCACAGACCACGTTTCCTCACCAATACATGGAAATTCCACATTTCCAAATCAGAGAGCTAATCGAACTCATCTCAACAAAACACACAGAAGAAGAGAAAGATCCACAGGTAGAGACAGACGTCTGCTGGCAGAGACACTGTGAAGGCTCAGTCTGTCTTCGAAAGCAGAAGCAGGCATATATGGTTGTGGTACTGCATGTAAAAACGAAACAACACAATAACCAAAGCTGTTGGACAGATCACGTGTTTATTTGACCACACTTTAAGCATATACAGTACACTAGAGATCTCAGGCGATGTGATGGCTACAGCTGATATTATAGCATGTTTGTTTTGTGTCGCTGTCTGATGAAAGTGTGATTTTCTAAAATAATTGCCAGTGTTTGTACATTGCGGAAAAAAAGAGGAAACTGACACACTTTTTGAAGCTTGCCTACCAACATATTTATAGGCAGTTAGATTGCTTCTAAGGAATTGTATTATTGTCAATTATTATACAACTGGATAATGAGTTTGATGTAGTAAGAGTAATCAGCATGCAGACAGATGTTCTGTATGTGGTGTTTTTCAGGACTGTATCATCAACACACAGATTTACAGACTCCACAGGCCTGACGCTGTAAACTGAAGCGTGATAATCATGTTCCCTTTAAATAACTGTTACATAAATCTGTCATTCATCACCTTTGACTACATTTATCCATCATCAAACATGACATGAAATAAGTCATTTGTCCTGTCATCAGTTTGTTCAGATGTCATAATCTCACATGACAGACTGTTCTCAGTTAAGACAGACACAAGATTGCATGTGCTTGGATTTCTCTGCAAAAGAAATGTTTCTTGCTCAATGGTGTGGTTAGTTGACCACTGTTGAGGTTGAGTCAATAAATAGCTGTAGTTAGTCATATTAGTTAGTCATTTTTAAGTGTGAAATAAAAAGAACTACAATTGTGAATGTTCTCATCGATGCTTGCACAAAATAAATAAATGGACGACAATAAAATCTAAATGAATCTTTATGTCCTATTGACCTCTTAATAGCTGACCAATGATTTTGTTTTTGGGATCTGAAAATGAAAAGGGCTTTCCAAGTGCAAGTTACCTAAATTAATCTCCCTGTAAACAAAACAAAAAAACCTTCTCTGCATTGATCTTGTGGGCTGAACACCACTGATGACCTACTCAGACCTGCAGCTTCTTCATGAGGGATGCTCATTGTTATCAAGCACAAAACCTTTGGCCAAAGGAGAACTGATTGCCCCAAAAGAGAATCGGTCACCCCAAAAGAGAATCGGTCACCCGAAAGGAGAACCAGTCAGCCCAAAGGAAAACCGATCGACCCAGATGAGAACTGGAGGGCCCAAAAGAGAACTAGACACCCAAGAGGTAAACTGCTAGCCCCAGAGAAGAATCGGTCCCCCAGAGGAAAACCGGTTGCCCCAGAAGTGAACAGGTTGGCCCAAAGGAGAACCTGTTGCCCCAAAGGAAAACCAGTTGCTCCAAATGGGATCCGGTTGGCCCAAAGGAAAACCGCTTTGCCCAAAGGAGAACCAGTCACCCCAGAGGGAAACCGGTCATCTGAACAAACCAGAGAAGAATTGCCCCAAAGGTGAACCGGTCAGCCCAAAGAAGAACCAGTCACCCCAGAGGAAAACCGGTCACCACAGAAAAGAACCTGTCACCCCAGAGGAAAACCAGTTTCTCCAGAGGAGATCCGGTTGACCCAAAGGAGAACCAATCACCCAAGAGGAAAACCGGTCATTTGAACAAATCAGAGAAGAATAGCCCCAAAGGAGAACCGGTCGGCCCAAAGGAGAACCGGTCGCCCCAGAGGAGATCCTGTTGCTCCAGAGGAGATTCGGTCGGCCCAAAGGAGAACCAGTCACCCCAGAGGAAAACCAGTCAGATCACACCACAAGTCTATAAAAACACTCAAAACCTTCATCTGTCCTCTTTCCTAAGGAACTCTAAAAACAGATGCAATAAAACACCAACCGTTCTAACCTGGAGGAAGAGAGGGTCAGATCTTGAGCAGTCCTGAGCCCGCCTCTCCTCTACTGAAGCTCAGACACTGACACTCATTATAACATGTAGACTGTAGATCAAGAAATGTTCTTTTTCATGTTAAATACCATTTTAAATGTCTCAGATGTGTAGAGTGGTCTTAATTTCCCTTGAAACACTGTTGGTCCGAATGTGCCTGATGCCAGCTGCTGTTCTTCACCAGGGTAAAAATGAAGAAGGTTCTGTCCCAAAAAAGGTTCTGTGGAGCTGTCTTACATTTACATTTAGCAGATGCTTTTGTCCAAAGAGACTTATAATTGAGGAAGCATTTAGCAATTCAACAAGAAGCAATAAACAAGAAGTGCTGATTATACAGAGGAACTGTTAGTGCTCAGAGAATTTAGTGCTAGAGTTGTTTTTTTTGAGAGAGAAAGTGTTTCTACAGGTGGTTTGTCCAGCCCACTCACCTGTGAGAAGCACACCATTATTGCAGTGTTTGTGTCGGTTAATGTGTCAGTGAGGTGAATCACCCGCTTCGAATGTTATCAGTCGATTGAATGGGCGTTATCAGTGGTTTATCAGTTGATAGATATGGGCCAGTAGGGGCCTACTGCGCCTACTGATAGGCTCAGAAGGCTGTTATCAAACATGCACATGATTAATCAGCTATATGAGATATCAAATATCTGCTCTTCTCGCGTAAATCCAGCAGAGGCCGCTCCGATTGACCTGCCCTCCTCCTTCCCTAAACCCAACCGTCTGTTTTTAAAAAGCGATAAAAAACAAATAATTTACTCGTTCGGCTTTTGTCTTACCTGCTTTCTGAAACCGTTCTTCACCAGACTCGAAATCTGTCATCGCTGTCAACTCCGCACCATGTCACAAGTCTTCCGACGTACACGGTGAGCCACTGGAGAAACTGCTAACAGCTCAAAATCCATTCATATGGAGGTAAGCGTGTATACCGCCACGCAGCGTTCGTTTTAAAGACAAAATGCAGACAAAATCCAGAATGAGCCTCTGCTGATTATTTATTAAATTATAAACCCGTCACAGTAATGTAAAAACAGATCTGGATCTGAACTGTTCTCTATTAGTATAGCTGATAAATTGTGTGGATGGTTGAGCCTACCAGTAGGCGCAGAAGGCCCCTACTGGCCCATATCTATCAGCTGATAAACCACTGATAACGCCCATTCAATCAACTGATAACATTCGAATTCGCTGGGTGAATAAGTGTTTTGCCACTACAGGTGGTTTGTTAAGCCCACTCACCTGTGGGTAGGTGAGTCTTAAATTCATGGTTGTTTGTTATGATTTGTGTATATAAGTAAGGGTTCAAACAGGTCTTGGGGATCCTGCAGGCAGTGTGTGTATGTGAGCTCTGCATCGAGGCTTATGTACTTTTGTATGATCCGCTATATCCATCTTTCACATTTGTTTTTGAGCAATTTATATTGTGCATTTATCAGTTTGGAATTGGCTTATTATTGTTCAGTTATATAATTAACATGAGACCGTTTTACCGGACCAATGAAATGTTATATTTGATTTATTCTGAATTGTACTGAAATCATTATCACTAGTAAACCGTTTGGACGCTCTTGTTAACCCTTGGTGTATTACGTCCAGTGTGGACACCAACAGCAGTGAGTGTGCCTGAAGATCGAGCCCTGTACTGTGCGCTAATCAGCTAATGTACTTTGTTATTAGTTGTGTTTGCTAATTAAAAACCACCTCATGTGCAGTTGTATAACTCTGCATTTGATATGAGGCTGCTGCTCCTCCAGAGGTCACACTTTCAGCTGTGTTCACATACATTGAGGCAGTCTTCATGACTGAAATTAAATACTGTTTTCCACCCAAGGTGCTGAAATATAATTGGTTGAGCTGGCAGTGGGTGGAGTTACAAACCAGATCAAAGACAGACAGAAGCGTGAGGCTCTGGATCGACAGATTACTTTCCTTTGGTGACAAACTCTTTAAGAAAGAAACAAAGACCTCAAGCATCAGTCCTTAAAGTAAAGGAATTTATTTTCAAAGGAAAACAAAGGACCGTCAGGAAAATACAGGACTTCCTGTCATATAGAGAGAGGACGTACGATACAGTGCCACGACTGAAACAGACAACCAGTCAGCAGAGAAGCCGAGACACATCCCATCATTACTAGCATTAGCAAGAGTTATGGCTGAAATCATAATAAAAAAATCATATCAAAATAGGACCACAATGGACATCAGATCTACAAAACTTTGCTTGTTTAAACCTCTTCTTCATGGTGAATTTATTTCAGGTCACTTTATCGGGGCAATATCTGAAGTTCACAACCGCTAACGAGTAAAACTGGGGAGATCATCAACATTAAAGCTTCAGTTTATGCATTTCTATACACGTACGGTTGAGCAATGGCACGATTCTTCTTCTTTGATCAAATCTGAATAAACCATCAGTTCTTTGTTGAAACGCTAATATGATCTACTGCTAATGATCACAAGCAACAGAAAAATAGAACTTATAGGACATATAAATCTATAAATACTGTATGTAAGAGAGCAGAAGTGAGGACTCGAAAACAGAACAGATTCACTAAGATGAGCAGGAGAGAGAGAGAGAGCGAGAGAGAGAGAGAGAGAGAGTGTGTGTGAGAATGAGGAAGGACTGACAGCAGACTGAAATAATAAAGCTCTTTCTAGAGCAGAAGTTTCTCTGGACTCATGCAAGCTCATCTCCTCCTCCTCCTCCTCCGTGTGGCTCAATCACTTCACACCACAGTCCTGCTTTATTCAGTATATATACAGTCAGTTACAAATCAGAACAATAATAATTATAATAATAGTCCATGACCAGACAGTCTTTCACATAAAACATGAGGAAAGATTCCCTACAGAGAGGCGTTTCGGTGTGTGTGTGTATGTGTGTGTGTGTGTGTGTGTGTGACGTTTATAATCTCAGATTCACAGCGGCGCTGCATGATGAGTAACATCCGTGTGGAAAAACTCAGGTAAACCCATCCTATAAATCAGTCCCAGGTCAGAGGTCAGCTGAAACGAGCTGTTCTGGAGAATGTGTGAGAATATGTGTGTGTGTGTCCGGATGCAGCAAACAGAGGATCTTCTGCAGGAACACACACACACTGAAGCCTTCACTGCTCAACACTTCTCACACAGCAGGAACGAGGCTCAATGAGACAGACAGATGAAAGAGAAGAAGAAGACATCAGTCCACCGGCCGTTTCCTGTTAAGCTCATGTGACCTTTGACCTCTTCAGACTGTCCATAAAGCTCACGCTGGAACACTGGAGTTCTGTCAGCATCTCCCACAACACTACAGTAAAAACTAAAAACCCTAGAAATAAATATAACCCATAAATAAAAGACAGAAGCCATTGTGTGTGTGTGTGTGTGTGTGTGTGTGTGTGTGTGTGTGTGTGTGTGTGCGCGCGCTCGCCACCGGACGCCAGGCAGAACTTCAGCGTTCCTCCAGATTCCTTAAACTCTAGAGAAAGACATTTACACAGACTAGCAATAATACTGTAGATACTCAAGCCAGCTCCTCATGCAGAGGCTGCAGGAGGACAGTACGGGGTGTGCGTGTCTGTGTGCGTGTCTGTGTGTGTGTGTGTGCGTGCGTGTGTGTGTGTGTGCGCGCGCCACTCGCGGGCCTGAGGACTGAGACCCGATCACCAGCTGAGCAGGGAGGTCCGGCCCAGAGTCATGAAGTACACCTGACTGGAGCCACCGGAGCGCACCGAGGCAAAAAACACCTGCGGGACACACACACGGAGAGAGAAAGAGTGATTATATGAACCCACACATACACAGACTAGTCATCTGAACACACACACACAGGTCATCTGAACACACACACACACACACACACACACACACACACACACACACACACA
>CAIGQV010001356.1:526005-537637 GCA_903798115.1 Danio jaintianensis | reverse complement strand
TGCGTTACGTCAGATAAACAGCAGTCAGTGACAGAGACAGACATGGAGGAAGCAGAGATCCAGTTTATCTCTCTCACACACACACACACACACACACACACACACACACACACACACACACACACGTTTAACTTTGCACTGTTTCTGCTCTCATACACTGTTGCTCCTCGTGTATAGCTGTACTGACAACGGTTGTGAATTACAGTGATTTTACTGTCTTTACTACAGACATGCTCTGCTTTACAACCGTGTTAATCTTGTGAAACCCATCCTGGAGCTGCAGCTGATCACAGAGAGCTCAACACATCTTCTAATCCCAGTTTCTGTGCTAATCCTGTTCTGTGGACATGATTATGAGCGTTACTATGGAGACATGTTAATGCGCTCCTGTCAGTCAATGTCAGTGGGCGGGGAAAACCACACTCCTACGTCATGTTGCGGTGGGCAGGAAATTAAAAAAGAGAGACCTGTTGTGTCTCCATCACTCCAGTAGGACTGTGGACACACTACACACACACACACACACACTTACTACAGCTTACTCAGTGTTGATTTTCGCATAGTGCCCTTTAAAATAAAGAGTGATCAAGATACGATGTGATTTATTCTAGAGCATTTCTATAGCGTCTGCTGTGTTTCTAATGCTGTTGTACCTCTGCTGTGTGTGTGTGTGTGTGTGTGTGTGTGTGTGTGTGTGTGTGTGTGTCTCCAGCTAACCGCGGAGCAGAACCTGTCCCTGATAGAGCCATTCTGCCGGACGATGTCCAGAACCAGAGAGTAAAGCATCCTCTTCTTTTGTTGTGTGTGTGTGTGTCTCTGTGTGTGTGACCTCCTGTGTTCGCTCTGTGTGCAGTCGAGTCCTGCTGAAGGCCATCGGCAGCAGCATCTTCAGCACCATCGTGGACCAGGTGCCCTTTGCCATTGCGGACCTGCTGCGGGACATCGGCACCACAGAAGAAGACCAGGACGGAGAGACCAGTGGAGAGACACAGACCAACGGTGATTCAGCACACACACGTACACTAAGGCTGAAGTGACGATCACACACACACACACACACACTTTAAATGAAAGCAGTACAACAGGTTTGATCTGTATATGCAGTATATTCAGTGGTGTGAGAGTGTTTGCCCCTCACTGATTTCTTATTTTTTGCATGCTTGTCACTTGAATGTTTGATCATCAAACTGATGTAAATATTAGTCAAAAACTACACAGCGCTGTGTGAAAGTGTTTGACCTCTAAACCCAATAACATCAGCAGCAGCTCCTGCAGTCCAGCGTCCTCCATAACCCACAGTGAGGAGTTCTGGCTCACAACTACTGTCGTTCAGACACACTGGAGGGTTTTTCAGCACGAACTGCCTGTGTAAGGTCATGTCACAGCATCTCAATTGGGTTGAGATCAGGACTTTGACTAGGCCACTCCAAAGTCTTCATTTAGTTGTTCTTCATCCATTCAGAAGTGCATTTGCTGGTGTGTTTGGATCATTGCCCTGCTGCAGAACACACGTTCTCCTCAGCTTGAGCTCAGTCACAGACAGACAGCCGGACGTTCTCCTGCAGGATATTTTGGTGCAGCAGAATTCATGGTTCAGTTTATCACAGCAAGACTTCCAGATGCTGAAGCAGCAGAACCTCCATCACACGACCAAATTTACTGTTGATGTGATGCTCTTTATCTGAAATGTAGTGTTACTTTTACACCACACATAATGACGCACACACCTCCAGAAAGTTCAGCTTTTTGGGTCTTCTGTGTCCTCCTGTATGAGTTGCCGCTGTGCTCTCGGGGTAATTTTGGTTGTCGGCCGCTCCTGAGCAGCTTCTCCTCTGTTCTGTGTTTCTGCCGTGTGTGTATTATAGAGGCTACATATATAATCAATCAATATATTTTAAACCTGTACATAACATACCGGTGCAGATATCCAACTACACGTGGACTATTCACCTTATTCTCCATGTACGAGCGGGCGCAGCCATTTGAATCTTTTTGGCTCGAGACTTCCGGTCTTTTTCACTTCCATTCATTTTTAGATGACGGCTCGTTCTGCTGCTTGATGTTGCAAACTGATATTTTCTTCTTATATTATTCGACTTTGTCTGTATAGTCATGCAAACACTTGTTTGTAGAGCAACTTGTTTGACCGTTTTCTGCCGTTTAGTATTCCTAGTCGTTTCTCCCATAGGCAGCTGAATCGGAAGTTCTAAAACAGGCGCACTTCCGCATTGAAGAATAAGGTCAATAGACGGGGACAAACACTTTTTCACACAGGGTAATGTTTCGGATTTAGTTTTGCTGTAATAATAAAAACATTTCAAAACTGCATGATGTGTTGTGTTTGACTAATATTTACATTAGTTTGATGATCTGAAACATTAAAGTGACAAACACTCTCTCACAGCCCTGTACATAAATCATCCATTTACAAAACAAATGAAGTGCCTTTTGCATTTAACACCCAGAGTAGGTCACACGGTGTAAAACACAGAGCAGTGTAACGTCTGTTCGTCAGCTGACTGAACCTGTATTTCATATGGCTCTTCACCACTCCAGCGGGCTCATTACTGATGAACAGAGTAGTTTGCTGCTGGATTGGAGTAAAATGAACACACACACCTCTCCTCACCCAGTCAGGCGCTCGCCCGATTATGGCCATCATCATATGCTGACTGTGGCCATGACAATGGCATCACCTTTAATACACATTTAATACCTGTATTTGCAGCAGTATATTTGTCTTTTGCCTTCATGGGAAATGCGCTGTTGGTTTTTTGTGTTCCTCATACTCTGTACTCGCTCAGCTGTTGTGTTAAAGTATTCGCTGTGGGTTTGAGCAGCAGAAACACACAATTATTAATGTTTTTCTCCTCTGTTTTATTCTGGTCAGTTTCTGAGGAAAACACTTCACATCCAGGAGACATGGAGGATAAAGGCTCTGCTGAAGCTGTTCTCCAGGTCTGTGTGTGTGTGTGTGGTGTAGTTTGACTATGGTTTTGTGTGTGTTATGTTCTGATGTGTGTGTGTTGTGTAGTTTGACTACGGAGCCGTGGCAGACAGACTCTTCGAAGTTGCCAGTCACTCAAACATCCCGAGCTTCAACCGCTCCCAGATCTACAAGTTTGTGAAAGTGTAAGTGCAGTGTGTGTGTGTTTATTAATACTGAAAGAGGAATATAACGCAGATGATCAGAGTGGTGTATCTGGTGTGATTGTTGACCTTCTCTCTCTCCGCATGTGTGAAGATTCCGGGACCTGAGTGAAGGTAAACCCTGTTAAAACCATCCCACTTTCAGCAGATGTGTGTGTGTGTGCGCATGATTGTGAGTGTGGTTTTGTGTTTGTGTATACGTGTGTGTGTGCATGGTTTGTGTGTGTGTGTGTCATCTGAGCAGTGTGTCTCTTTGTTCAGGTGTCTTCCCTCAGGATGAGGTGGAGAACGTGTCGTCTGATGAAGATGACTTTGATGATGACAGACGGAGGAGGAAGAAGAAGAAGAGGAGCAGCAGCAGACAGCAGGACTCGCTGAACACACACACAGGTCAGCCTCGTCTGATGATGAGCTGCTCTTTACATCAGAGAACCAGCAGATCCAGCAGGTGTTTCTCTCAGAATAACACCTGACAGGTTCATCAGCTGCAGATGTAGGAGACTGAAGGGTTTATTCTGAGAAAACAACCGTCTGGATGTGCTTTATCCTGATTATTACACAGCTTCTGGACACCACACTAAACAAAACACTAAACGTTGTTCTGAGCCGTAATAGTGCTTTAAGCAAACACACAGAGCTGACAGACATGCACACAGCTGATGGAGTATACACTAACCTGCACATTATTCACACACTAGAGGGTGCTAAACAGACAGAAACAGCAGCGCTACAGGCCAGCAGATAAACATGGATGAGTGTGTTCACTGACGCTGATTCTCAGTGCACAGATGAGTGTGTGTTATTCAGCGGTGGCTGTCTGGGAATAAGACCGTCAGATATCTGATCATTTACCATACAATATCAAGATTTCTGACCCCTCATATTAAAGATATTCACAGTTACATCTCAGCCAAACATTGTCCAGTGCTAACAAAGCAGACCTCAGTAGACAGAAGATTCATACTCCGCTCTCATATAGTGTACAAATCTAACTGGTTTAGTGGTGCAGGTCAGGATAATGAAGCCATTGTGACTGATGGAGAACTGATGTCCACAGGTGAAGCAGAGACCAGCAGACCCGAAGACAACAAACCCAAGAACAAGAAGAGGAGGAAGAAGAAGAAGAAGAGCGGCTTGAAGAGTGTGGAGGAGCCGGAGAACTGTGCTGCACCACAGACTCCAGCAGAAGACCAGAAGAAGAAGAAAACACAACAGACTGCAGATGGAGGACAGCAGTGTTCAGAAACACACACAGCAGCAGCAATAGGGGAAGATGGAGGAGCTCCTGCAGAGAAACCACAGAAGAAGAAGAGGAAGATGCAGACGCCAGGCGGAGCAGATGAACACACACTGATGAAGAGGATGAAGAAGAGTCTGCACACACACACCAATGGAGAATCTCAGATAGAGGAGACCACCGCGGAGAAACCACAGAAGAAGAAGAAGATGCAGAAACCGCTGAACGGACACACACAGCTGACCGCACAGAAACCACAGAAGAAGATGATGATGCAGAAGCAGATCACAGACGGACACACGCTGCAGACCATAGAGAAACCACCGAAGAAGAAGAAACCGAGCCAGAAGCAGGCCGCAGTGGTGAACGGACACACGGTAAGAGCTGAAGAGCACAGCTGAACACACTGGGCTTCTGCTAGTAGAGCTGCTCCATTATGGGGAGAACCATGATCCAGATTATTGTGGTCAGAACTGGAATCACAGTGGGTCATATCACCTAAACATTCTGCAGATATATACAGTCAAGCCCCAGTTATCCATACCGCTGCAGATTCTGACTTGGTGACTTCTATTCAACCAGAAGTTTCTAGTATATCTAGTAAGAGCTTGAGTAGCTGCTTCAGGTGTGTCTGATTAGGGTTGGAGCTAAACTCTCCAGGACTGAGTTTGGACACAACTGCCTTAGACCACAGGTCTCACACATGATTCCTGGAGGGCCGCAGCTCTGCAGCTTTTCTCCAACTCTAATCAAACACAACTGATCCAGCTAATCAAGTGTCCGGTACTGCATTTGAATTAGAAATCTCTACTCTGTTCTATACAGTATGAATGTGAGTAGTACGACTGGAACTCTGACGTTCTACATCCACCATTTCTCATGATCACGTGACCTTCCCATGTCAGTCGCATCTCATCACTCCCGTTCATGAGTTCTCTCGCAGTGCATCATGGGATAGTGTAGCATCCATTGGATGCGCACTTCAGAATCTCACCGGTACTTCTCGCATACTGTTTTTCCAATACTGTGAATTCAGACACACTACTCGGCTGGCGTACTGTTTGAAGTATGTGATTTCAGACGCAGCCCTGGTGTCTAGTAGTCTTGAACACTTGATTAGCTGTATCAGTTGTGTTTGATTAGGGTTGGAGCAAAGCTGCAGAGCTGCGGCCCTCCAGGAGTCATGTTTGAGACCTGAGCCTCGGACTGACCATCAGCCAATCAGAATCCAGCGCTCCACAGCACCTGTAGTATAAATGAGTTTAAATGATTTGATCTTGTTGTTTGATGTTTATTACATGATTATAATTCATATGTTGAGCATTATCAGTAGCGAGAGCTGAGGCTCATAGAGATGCAAACCCACAAGAGCTCTGTTCCACTCCTGCTTTCTCTCTCTACAGGAAGCTGAAGATGCAGCACTTCCTGTCAGCACAGACCGGAAGATGAAGAAGAAGTTTGTGCTGAGTCAGAAGAAAGCTCCAGCGCCGCTCTTCTGTAAAGGGCTTAAAAACACACGGGTACACACACACACACACACACACACACACACTGGTCCTCCACAATGGGCTCAAAGAGAACATTTATTAGTGACTGCAGGCCTAGAGGCTAACTTTAAGATATTTTTAGGTACAAACACATATATTTAAAAGCCGAGCCAGCTTCAGTACAGTTTCTGTATGATAACAGACAGCCAATCTTGCTTAAAAAATGAAGTCCTGCCAGCGTTTAACAGCTAATATGTCGGAGATTTGATGCTTTGCTAAAGTTGCAGACACCTTTCCCATATTAAAATGCTTATTTGATGCTGAATTAATTTAAGCAGCAGTTCTGCCTTACACAGGAACTTAAGAAACTTGAACACTGTCATAAAGACAATCCGCTCTACATGTAAATCCATCTACTATGAGCTTGATGTAATTCTGCTGACATTGATGATAACTGAATATTAATCAGATGATGTCATTACGCTGCTGCGCCGTCAGCCAATCACTGCAGTGCTGATCATGATCTGGAGGAAGGAGAGATCTGTCCTTCACAGCACACACACAGATCTCAGATCAGCTCATACTGATATTTTAATCTGATTCACGAACTTGTTGGAAGAGCCAGATTAGCCAGAGATCAGTTATCAAGATTAACAGATCCAGGATCTGCCAAATCAGCTTAGATCATTTAAGCGAGGTTTGCAGAACTGACCCCAGATCTGCTGGACAGACAGTGCACACAGCTTTACATTACCCTCCGTTGAGCTCTGAGGTTATTGACTACTGATATATTATTCTCTGTCTTCTGTGTGCAGATCTCAGCCGCTGCTAAGACCGACAGGAAGAAAGTCACCTTCGGTCTCAAGAACAACAAAACTGTGGGTATGTGCTCGCCATGATGACAGCACGTCATGTTTGACTAGATATTCTTCAAGACACTAGTATTCAGCTTAAAGTGACATTTAAAGGCTTAACTAGGTTAATTAGGGTAAAGTTAGGGTAATTAGGCAAGTCATTGTATAACAGTGGTTTGTTCTGGAGACAATCCAAAACTAATATTGACTGATAATATTGACCTTAAAATTGATTTAAAAAATGAAAAACTGAATAGATTTCTCCAGAAGAAAATTATATTAAGAAATAATAGATATAAAATCTGTAGAAATCATACATGTGTTGAGAGAATATTATAGGAAATAAAAACAGTCTGAGAAACACTTTGATTGACATTCTCCCTTTGTGTCATCAGAGGGGGAAAGCCCCGCCCACTAATGCCCATCTCTCCCTCATTAGCATAAACAGCAGCCCTGAGTGAGAAGCAGCCGTCTGTCCATTAGCCATTAGAGTGTTGACTTCATGTTCAAGATCACAGTCCAAAAATGACCACACACACATTATTAATATGTTGGGGAAAATAGTAAATAGTCGTAATAAACAGGGAAAAATCAAGAAAAACATAAATTTAGTTGGAATTTTGTAGTTTATAATTAAATGTCCCCAATAATGGTTTTGATTGTAAATGTGTTGTCTGTCTATTCCTAAAGCTGTTCAGTGAGCACTCTTATTTTAATGGATATAACGTTTAATAAAGCAAAAAATGATCGTCTATAATGACGAATAAAAATACTCATTTATGCTTCGCACTGTGTGTGTGTGTGTGTGTGTGTGTGTGTGTGTGTATATACATATATATATGTATATGTGTGTGTGTGTGTGTGTGTGTGTGTGTGTGTCTGTGTCTGTATATATATATATGTTCTTGCTGAGTGGCGGTGCAGTGTAGTTTCACTCTGCTTTACATCTGCGATGATGTTTCTGAATGATAGAATAAAGGAAACCTGCTGAATATCATCTGATGACGAGTGTTTCTCCGCAGAGTTCAGGAAGATGGACCGCAGCGCTCTACTCAGTCCCGACCGTCTGCCCTTTGACCCCAGCCGGACGCCCAGATCTGGGGTGCTGAAGTCGCCATCGCCCTCCGCCATGAAGAGACCCTCGGCTGCAGACTTCTTTTGAAATAAACCCTCCTGGAGGATCTGCGTGTGTGTGTATGTGTATGTGAGAGAGATCTCTGCTCTAAAGAATGCACACACGTATTTTATATTCATGTTTACCTCTGAGTTCTGCATTATTTTTTAGGATGGCTTATTTTCAGACTGTTTTGAATATTCATGAGTTCCTTCTCCAATGGGAACATCAGAGAGGATTATTATGGGATGTAAAGAAAGGAAGTCATGCTCTGGACAGCGCATCTGTAAACAAAAAACAAAAGTGTATGGGAATAAAACTCAGAGATGCTCTTCAGACCTGTGCAAATCTCAGTCAGTCATTCACTGCATAAACACTGCGTCTGAAATCTCCACTACTGCAGTAGGGTCTGCATTGAGTTGAGTTTACTACACCGCTGGTAGAACAGTGTTCTCTATAGACAGGGTGTCCGCTGGGTCTTAAAGTATTAAGTTAATCAATTTAGAGGAATTGAAGGGCCTTAAAGTCTTAAACACTGTTATACAGTGTATAGTTATATGCTAAAGCTTTACATTTTAAATTTAATCAGTGAATATTGACCTGCTCGTGTCAGTGACGTTGCTTCACTATCCTTCATGAATTCTCCATGGTTCATGGGATAGTGGAGCGTTCATTGGATGCGCACTACAGAATCGTGCCAGAAGCAGCAGGTCATCCGGGCACTTCTCGCATACTTATTTACAATACTTTGAGTTTAGATACACTACTCGGCTCACATTCTGTTTTTCACATACTATATAGTGAGGAAGTATGTAATTTTGGACGCAGCCACAGTCTTTTCTGGGGAAGAGAATCGAAACCGCAGCTCTGACTGATGATGCGAGAGGCAAAAATATGTGCTGTGTACGAAATCACCCCCATACCCTTATTCACTGTTCCCTACAGTAGCCACTAATATAGTCCACTGTAAGGAGTGAGTGAACTGGAGCACTACTGAGTGCATTGAAGGGATGTGTTTTGCTGTTTGCTGAATCCCTCAGACGGATTATATTTTCATCGTCTCGCTCAGACCCTGTGATCGATGCTTAACACGCCGCCTGTTAGTAATGGGATTACGAATAGGATTGTGCTTTAGATGCCATCTAGTGGTCAGATGCGTAATTCATTTGGCACATGAACTCTCAGTGCATTATGGGTCTTTTCTAGCTGTTGAGTGTACTTGTTATTGTGGTGCACTGTGGGATTGATTGAGTGCACTTTATAATGTCCACTGTGGTTTCAGACACCGCTAGAAATGGCTGCTCCCTCAAATACTGCACTAGTAAAGGTATAGGGGGCAATTTGATGTAGATGGTTTCCAAGCATATTACTGGAGCCCCTGGATTACAATATTGAGTAGCCCAGAAAAAATAACTAGTTGTGTTACTCTTTATGGTCAGTAATGCGCTACGGTACTTTTGGGTTATGTTTTCTGACCTGGCCGAGGCTTGATCCCTTTCAGAACTTGCAGGGTTTTATTAACAGAGGAGCTCTGCAATGAACAACACACTGAATAACCTTCAATCACCTTTAAGAACACATCAGTAATAATGATAATGTATGATAATGATATCTTCTGAGAACCCCCAGAGCTCTACAAGCCGTATATACAGATGAATGACAGTGTAAAGCAGTGTGTTTGCTGCTTTTACTCTTATTAGTGCAGTAAATCAGTGTGATTGAGACTATAATCTCCTTTTCCTGTTCTTCATGTGTTCAGAATAATGACAATCTTCCAGCATTGCAGAAATGTAAGCCAACATCATCCTGCTTTCTGTCTGCATATGCTCATCAACGCTCATTTTAATTTTATTTACTTTCTATTTACTTTTTTGAATCTACTTAAACTAAATAGCAGTAACATTTTTAAGAAAGTAACTCACACATTAGTGTTTAATTGTATAAATTAATGCGTTACTTTACTCTTTACTTCATAAAGAAAAGTGACAACTTGCGTTACTTGTAATGCCTTCCCCACTACTGAAAATAGTCATAAAAAATATTTTGTATTGATCGCATCTCTGACTCCTGCTCTTTGTTCATCATACCAAATTTAAATCTACATTCTACTATGATGCCTAATAGCTGAAATACTTCTGACAAAACCACATCAACCTCCAGCAGGTTTCTTTTCATCATTAACATTCCAACTTAACATCTCAAATGAAGAACAAACACATGAAGAAAGATAACCTTTAACAATTGATCCTCAACAATTGAGGTTTAGAGATATATTGAGTGTATGCTGTTGATATAATGCAGATTTTTGAAAGCAGCATGCTCTGAAACTGTTCCCAGAGCAGTGAGAAGCTCTTCAGAGAAGTGTGACCTGTTGAGGTCAGTATCAGAATAATAGTCCTGAATGAGTAACCAGACTCCTGGAATCATTAAGAGCTGAACTCCGTCACACATAGAGACCGTTATAACTCATATCCATAACTTTCACTTCACTTCCACTGATCAGTTTGAGACAGAAAGACCCCATGGCTGATCTGGGATCAATAAACCGCTGAAATTGTACTATTGATGCTGTTATGAACACATCATACAACATAGTCCTTTCGTAAGTGTTTGGGAATGTTATGGATCAAGGGAAGTGGTTAATTTTCCATTTCATCTGCTTGACCTTTGCAGTCATTGTATATTTTCCTAATAGATTGTGAAAGTGTGTACTGCTGGCCTGGAGGAGTTCTGTCCAAAAGTCCTGTAGTATTTTCAGCAATGCACATTTTTTTTAAAGGACACCTACACTCACCAGCCACTTTATTAGGTACAGCTGTCCAACTGCTCGTTAACGCACATTTCTAATCAGCCAATCACATGGCAGCAGCTCAATATATTCAGGCATGTAGACATGGTCAAGACGATCTGCTGCAGTTCAAAGCGAGCATCAGAATGGGGAAGAAAGGGGATTTAAGTGACTTTGAACGTGGCATGGTTGTTGGTGCCAGACGGGCTGGTCTGAGTATTTCAGAAACTGCTGATCTACTGGGATTTTCACACACAACCATCTCTAGGGTTTACAGAGAATGATCTGAAAAAGAGGAAATATCCGGTGAGCGGCAGTTCTGTGGGCGCAAATGCCTTGTTGATGCCAGAGGTCAGAGGAGAATGGCCAGACTGGTTCCAGCTGATAGAAAGGCAACAGTAACTCATTGGTCGGGTCAGAATTTGGCATCAACAACATGAAAGCATGGATCCATCCTGCCTTGTATCAACGGTTCAGACTGGTGGTGGTGGTGTAATGGTGTGGGGGATATTTTCTTGGCACACTTTGGGCCCATTAGTACCAATTGAGCATCGTGTCAATGCCACAGCCTACCTGAGTATTGTTGATGACCATGTCCATCCCTTTATGACCACAGTGTCCCCATCTTCTAATGGCTACTTCCAGCAGGATAACACGCCATGTTCTGAAGCCTAAGGTGTACCTAATAAAGTGGCGGGTGAGTGTATTATGCAGAAATGACTGTTATGCGTGGTTTAACCCCAGTAGTGTGTGTGTCAGCAGTGTGTAAATATCTCCAGCCTCTAATGGTCAACATGAATGAATTGTATTTGTTCTAATCAGACTTGATGAAAACAGCCTGCAGAAACACTTTGATTGACATTCTCCCTTTGTACCTGTCATCAGAGGGGGAAAGCCTCGCCCACTAGTGCCCGTCTCTCCCTCATTAGCATAAACAGCAGCCCTGAGTGAGAAACAGCCGTCTGTCCATTAGCCATTCGAGTGTTTGAGCTGCTGAAGATA
>CAIGQV010001356.1:510526-521005 GCA_903798115.1 Danio jaintianensis | reverse complement strand
CAAATAAGACTTTCTCCAGAAGAAACAATATTATAGGAAATACTGTGGGAAATTCCTGAATCTGTTCAACATCATTTGGGAAATATTTGAAGAAGAATAAATAATTCACAGGAGGGCGAATAATTATACAGTAACTGTATATGTATATAAACTCTCTACAGAACATGATCCAGTAACTTGCCTAATTAACCTAGTTTAACCCCTTTAAATGTCACTTTAAGCTGAATACTAGTATCTTGAAACATATCTAGTATAATAAATATTGTCCTCATGGCAAAGTCATCAGTTATTAAAACTATTATATTAAAGAATGTATAAAAATAAATCTCCATTAAACAGGATTTGGGAAATATTGTAAACAGAATTAAAATGTTACTGGAGGGCGAATGCTTTTACCTTCGACTGTATATATTGATAGGAGGACTCGTAACTTTACGTCTCCTTGTTCAGCATCATTACACACTTCATCACACTGAGCTGATTTATTCTGGAATAATGCTCTCCATGGCTGAGGAAAGTAAACACACCGCAGCCTGAAATGAGTCAATGTTTAGCACTGAGGGCAATAAATTTGATGCATTTCTCTCCAGGCAGTTTTCCAATCGTTCAGTAGTTTTGTGGGTTAACTAGTGAGCTAATATTTGGCCAGGATCGGCGTGTGGAGACCCGTCTGCTGCTCCAGCACAGGTATCAGAGAAAGTGTTGGAGCTCGTCAGTGAAGCTTCATTAATGCAAAGCGCAGCAGCGGTGCCCGATGACTGAATCACACTAGTGCACTGACTAAACTGTGTGTGTGTGTGTGTGTGTGTGTGTGTGTGTGTGTGTGTGTGTGTGTGTGTGTGTGTGTGTGTGTGTGTGTGTGTGTGTGTGTGTGTGTGTGTGTGTGTGTGTGGGTGTGTGTGTGTGTGTGTGTGTGTGTGTGTGTGTGTGTGTGTGTGTGTGTGTGTGTGTGTGTGTGTGTGTGTGTGTGTGTGTGTGTGTTGAGCAGGCTATATCCAGGTGTGCCGTGGCCTGATGATCACTGCTGTCTGTCTGGGTTTCTTTGGCTCCATCTTTGCTCTGATCGGCATGAAGTGCACAAAGATCGGCGGCCCTGACAAATTCAAAGCCAGAGTCGTCTGCTTTGCTGGATTCAACTTTGCTTGTACCGGTGGGTTCCTCACTCTCATTAAAGTACATTTAAGGCTATACACGGTATGAGTGACCGTGTACTGTTTTCTAACACTCTGACTCCACCACGCTACAATAGGCAGGGTTGTAAATGTGTCACGCTCTCTTGTGTACCACTAAATACATCGATATCAGGTGAGAGAGAAGAACAGTTTCAGTAACATCTGGAAAATCCCCAATCTCTAGCCACATCTGTACAATCTATTTGCAGAAGACAGACACCGAATGGTGCCGCCGGTGCAGGCAAACTCATGTAGACTTGGTGTGGCGAAGTGCAGTGTGTGACCCGCTCTGTGTCTTTAATTCTTTCCCCGCCATTGAGGAGATTTAATTAAGTATGGAACTTTAATTAGCGAAGGGAGTATTGTCATGTCTGGCTATCCATACTCAAAATTGAGTCCATACTCAGGGGCAGCCGTGGCCTAATGAGAGTTGGACTTGGGATCCAAAGGTCGCAGGTTCGAGTCCTGGCACCAGCAGGGATTGTGGTGGGGAGAGTGAATAAATATCCACTTCTATACCACGGCTGAGGTGATTCCCTTGAGCAAGGCATCGAATCCCCACTGCTCTGGGTGTGTGCTCAGGGGTGTAAGTTACTTTGGATAAAAGCGTCTGCTAAATGTAAATGTTCTCTGCTTTTGGCCCATTTAAGTGTACACATACGAGTGAGAAGTGAGAGCACACACACAGTGAGCATACACTCACAGCAGTGGGCAGCTACTGCTTCCAGAGCCCAGGGAGCAGTTTAGGGTTTGGTGACTTGCTCAGGGGCTCCTCAGCTGGGTATGGAAGATGGAGAAAGTGTGGTTCATTCACTGCCCCCTCTTCAATTCCTGACGGGACTGAGAATCTTTCAAGTCCAACTCCCTAACCATTAGGCCACAACTGGCCCAGAAGAGAGAGACTGCTATTGACGAGTGTGTTAGGTGTATTAAGGTAAGGGAAGCCCTAATGCTGGGGGATCCTGTTGCTGGAGATCTTGGCTACGTCTGAAATCGCCTACTACTCACTAGGTACTACATTTGAATTTGAATTTACTACACGGCCAAGAAAAGTACATTCTATACAGTATGAATGTGAGTAGTATGAATGGAACTCGGACGTACTACATCCGCCATTTGTCATGATCACGTGACCTTACTGCGTCAGCTGCTTCGCTTCACTCACATTCATAAATTCCCTCGTGGTGCATCATGGCATATTGTCGCTTCCATCAGATGCGCACTTCAGAATCTCGCCAGAAGTAGTAAGTCATCCGGGTACTTCTCGCATACTGTTTTTACTATACTACTCGGTTCACATACTGTTTTTAGTGTAATATATAGTATGGAAGAATGTAAGATCACGAGTAAAAATGAAGAGTTCTTTTTTGAAGTGCAGCGGGTCTTCATGCTGTCTGACAGTGCTGTGCAGTAATGTCTGTTGTTGGCCTGTTTCTCCGCAGGTCTGTGCTCTCTGACCGCATACTCGCTCTACGCTCAC
This sequence comes from Danio jaintianensis, assembly GCA_903798115.1. NCBI lineage: Eukaryota > Metazoa > Chordata > Actinopteri > Cypriniformes > Danionidae > Danio > Danio jaintianensis. The sequence goes on along the minus strand of CAIGQV010001356.1, from coordinate 518,353 downwards.
AGGATCACCTCGGAGTTTTTCGACCCCATGTTTGTAGCGCAGAAGTACGTGTGTTTTCTTCTTCTTCTCAGCAGAAGGTGTCAGGAGTGCTGCTGTGCTGAAAGTCTTGTGTTTGTTGTCAGGTATGAGCTGGGTGCTGCTCTGTTCATCGGCTGGGCTGGATCCACTCTGTGTCTGCTCGGAGGAGCGCTCTTCACCCTGTCCATGGCTGACGGCAGCAGCAAAAAGTAAAGGCCTGACTGCTCTAGCACTCACAGTCAGATGGAGTTGACCTTAACCCTTGTGGATTGCTCTAATTTACTACTCTTATTATGTTGGTGCTGTTTTTGCCCCATTGATTTACATTATAAAGACATTTATTGATTGCAAAGCCATGACAGCACATCATCATGCATTCTTGACTGTTGCTGGTTTTCCCTGTTGAGATTAAGAGGGATGATGTGTCATTTCTCCTGTTGATCATCAGTGTGCAGCATTAACCCTTTAGATTGGCCTGTGCTGAAGAGTTTCTCTCTTTTATATGTAACTGATGATCAGCAGTAACAATGACAGATTGTCCCTCTTCCCAGCAGGGAAAACCAGCAACAATCAAGAATGCATGATTATATGCTGCCATGGCTTTACAATTAAAACATTTAATTATGATGGAGGTCAATGGGGCAAAAACACAACCAACAGAACCAAAGGGGAGTCAATCTGCTCAGAGTGCATTGATGAGTTTATGAACCTTTTCAAAGCATTTTGCCGAAATATGTGTCAAAATAAGATTTATCAGCAAAAACCATCACATTTGCTGAAACACGGAGAAAGTTGAGGCCAAATTAAGACTCAAGATCAGCCCAGAGTGGATGAAAACGACCCAACAGCACACAAGGGTTAATGACTGGATTTCAGATTTCTATAAGCAGGGTTTCCGGTGGACTTTTTATGTCATCATAGCACCTGCTTTGTTTGGTCATTTGTGGTCATGACGAATGTTTGTGTTGTCAGGAGTTCGCCGAACAAAAGAGTCGCATCTCTAATGTCAGGAGTGATGCCTCAGAGTCAGACGTCCCACACCAGGAGGACTCTTCCAGAATACAGCAGCACTCCACAGCACTTTGACAAAAACGCCTATGTATAACACACTCCGGAACCTCATCTCAAGGGCTTCTGTAGCTCTTATGAAGAGTTAGCTGATCAGAAATGAAGAATAACTCAATCCTGAGTTTCTCACAAGACTTCTGCTCGTCTTCACAACACAAATGAAGAAATTTGTACATTTTATTTGCTTTTTATTGTAGATGACAAACAGTTTTATAACTTGTGGAAATTTGCCATGTTTTTTTTAACTCCTAATCATAGTATAGAAGGTAATTTCGCTATGAGTATATCTGGACATTGAGTCACGTTCAGTCTCTAATACGAGCATGAGTGCAGTTCACTGAATGGCCACAGGTGTCGCTAAAATCTAGAGTTTCACAGTTGTGCACACAGCCTAAATTTCTTAAGCAACAAAATATTCGTCATAAAAAAATGTTTTTAAAAAAACTGGGCTTATGCTGGGTTCATACCAAATGCGAAATTACATATTCATGTGAGTAAACGAACAAACATGGGAATAGTGGTGAAACTGCTCCAGGTGGCGCAAATAGTGCAGAATGCATAACATATTTGCCATGAATGTGAGATATTTACTTCAATCTCATCTATGCACGTTAAAAAATTCAACCCAAACAGAAAATGTTCATGAGGTGACAAAACATTCTGTGGGTATTTAGACTGAATGATGTGATTGATTAATTCTTTTCTATGAAAGCTATAAAGCAGTGAATACACTGAGTATCTTCACTTCTGTCTAGACATTAAAAGTCAGTCCATCAGTACAAATATACATTTCCACAATGCATGAACTGAAAAGAGGAAAAGTGCATGTGTGTGTGTTACTGATTCATTTTCGGAACACAGAGCATTCATATTGCTTCACAAATCTGACAAACCTTGCATGAAGTGTTTCTTTTCTCAACATTTTGTAGCGCAGAACATTTGGGTGAACAAAGTTCATTAAATATCTGTGTGTTTCAAAGCAGTATTGGATGATTAAACAAATTAAGTCCTGGGCAAACAGACTGTGACAGTGCATGATAGTGTGTGTGTGCTGTTGATGTGGAGGAAATGTGTGTTTTGGTTATCCTTTCAGATTCTCTCTGTGTGAAACACCTGATAATGTTTACAGTAAAGCAGCGTCACGGTGTGTGTGCGATCACAACACAGGCTTTCCTGGTGTGTGTGTGTGTGTCAAACTCTGCTGAAGATATCAGTGTGCTGCTGCGAGAGCCATGAGGAAGAGGCTGATCCAGGTGTTGGGGTTCCTGATCTCCACCTTCGGCTGGCTGTTCGTCAGCTGCACTCTGGCCATGGACTACTGGAGGATCCTCTATGTGGGAGGAAAAGGCGGAAACTGGATGGTGAAGGCGTCCTGGTACTGGTCCAACCTGTGGAAGGACTGTGTGACGGACACGTCTTCCATCGCAGACTGCAGAGACTATGATGCGCTGTGGGCTGTCACACGTAAGGTTTTTTCTCTCTCTGTTGGTTTCTGAGTGTGTCTCTGTTGGTTTCTGATCTCTTTCTTGTGTCTGTTGGTTTCTGAGCTCTCGTGTCTGTTGTTGTCTGAAATGAGCCAGGCATACCAGGCTGATTTACAAAAATAGTTTATAGAAGGCGGGGGACTTCGGGCATCAGATCTGCCTCTGAGAGCCACCAAGGAGGCGCGCTATAAAATTGGCCGCTCTATGGCAACCCTGGTGGCTACTGTGCGGCATCTGTGGCACACACAGGCTGAAGTTAATGAAACTGATAGGGCCATGTTCATGGATGTGCCTGTGTCACCTGAAGGGCTTTTCGAGGGTGCCGTGGATCGCATCGCAGAGTCCTTCGAGTGTGTTAAAAAAAAACAATCTGGTTCCCTCAGGGGCTTTCTCCCGCCACAATCTAAAGCCCGAGGGGCTGCTAAGGAGCACCACATCATGTCCTCCTCGCGCCAGGGTCCGTTGAGGAGAAGGCAGACCACCCCACCACCTATGGTGGTCTAGGGCTCCACAGTGCCCGAGAGCATTGGGAGCCTCTCCCCCTGTTAGGAGGGTCCAAGAGCAAGCAGAGGTCAGTCTTGAGAGGCTGGTACTCCTAGTACATCTTTTTTGGTCGCGTGGAAATGCCTGCTGAATGTGGAAATGCCTGCTGAATGTGTCTCCGTGGATCCTGTTCACAGTGGTACATAGCTACAAAATTCTATTTTGTGCAAGCCCACCTCACTTCAACACTGTCACACCCCACTGTGGTGAAGCCAGAACAGGCTCTGGTTATGGGAAGTACTGCCTCTTTTAATGAAAGGTGTTTTAGAGCAGGTTTCCCTACTCGACAGAGAGTCAGGGTTTTACAGTCAGTATTTTATTGTTCCAAAAAAGGATGGAGAATTACATCCCATATTAGATCTGAGAAATCTAAACTGGTCCATCAGCACCCTCAGGTTCAGGATGTTAACCATCAAAAACATTGTGTCCCAAATTCAGTCCAAGGACTGGATGTCACAACAGACCTGAAGGACGCATACTTCCATAAATAAAACCTTCCCCAACACAGGAGGTACCAATATTGTGTTCTTGCATTGAGCCTTACTCTGTCACCCTGAACCTTCACCGAAGTAGTCGAAGCGGCCCTAGCTCAGCTTTATATGCAGGGTATATGTATCCTACACTACACAGATGATTGCTAATTCTAGCTCAGTCTCACGATATGGCGGTTCGGCATTGAGATGTCGTTCTGGCCCATATCGGAAGTTTGGGCTTTCAGTTGAACACCAAAAAAAGTGTGCTTGTCCCAGCCCGGACGACCACTTTTTTAGGTGTGCTTTGCCACTCCATGACAATGTGAACATGTCTGTCCCCGCCACAATTTGAGTCAAATTAGGCTCTGAAACACTTTCTCCCAGACCTAAGGGGCCATCATGTCCATCTTGTCCACATGCACAACACATTGATGGCCACATATGTCAATGTCTGAGGTCTCCACTGCTCTGCAAGTTGGCACATTGTATCCTCCTGTGGGTCCAGGACAAGCTTCTGGCTGTCAGAGCAATGTATGTTCCGGGCCATCTGAACATGGGAGCATCTGTCATTTTCTGAGTTGTTTTCTGAGCTCTTGTGTCTGTTGTGTCAGTTGTTTTCTGAGTTCTGGTGTGTCAGTTGTTTTGTCCTCCTCTATAGCGTATGTTCAGGCTGTGCGCGGTCTGCTGATGATTGCTATGGGTCTGGGCTTCATCGCCGCTATCCTCTGCTTCATCGGGATGGAGTGCACCTACATCGGTGGAAGTGAGAAGAACAAACACAGAGTTTTACTAGCCGGAGCAGCTTTTCATTTTGCCGGTGGTGAGCAAAACCAGTTACCAAACATCTCTGCTCTAAAGCTGTTTGTTTCGGGGCACATGACCTAGCTTTCTACATGTTGAATACCACTGCTTGACCTATAAGCTACTGTGCATTGACTTGGATGATTGTCTTCTCTGTATTCACCCATATATATATATATATATATTGAAACCCTCACAGGTCTGTCAGCGGTTGCAGCATATTGTTTATATACCAACAGGGTGGCCAGAGCTGCCTTTGCTCCTGCTGTTGACACAACTATTATAAGGTACGGGATTCTCCAAGAAAGCATTAGCACCAGTTATTGCTGAACCACTTTCACTCACTCACTCACTCACTCACGCAGCTGATTATTACATACAGCAGGACTGGCGGTGATAAAGGAGTTCTGTTTAGTAATCCTCCTCACAGCACCAACTTCATTACAACTGCAAATAAAGGCTTCAATGCAGTGCATCGAGCGGTAAAGACAATATATGCTGACCAGATTCCTGAAATGCAAACGTTTTCAGGTCCAGTGGTCAGAATATCATTGAAATCTCACTTATGATTGTCTACATTTTTGTGTAATTAAAACAGCATGAATATTTCCTTTCATCTTGTAGTTTTTCAGTTGAACACGAGCGATAACTCCATGACTTTCCTTTATTTCACTTATACTTTTACTCTGTTGTGTAGGTATGGTATAGGAGCGCCAGTATTCTTTGGACTAGTTGGAAGTTTCCTCATAATTCTTGGCTCTGTTTTATACGCTGTGACACACATCTCCACACGGTCAGTAATTGTTTCAATAAAATGCACAGTAATTATTAAGAATGCATTTAAACAGAGGAATGAATGCACCGCTCTGTTTTGCAGAAAGAAGACCGTATCTGTGGGCAGAACACTGTACACTCGTCCATCATATGGCCGGCGGACGGCCAGTAAAACAGCGTACACTTCTGCGTACTCGGTTCCATCCCGACAGTCCAGCTCTCACCTGTCCAGAATGTCACGGGCCACAGACGAGAAACTGCTGGCCAGAGACACGTTTGTGTGAACAGACCCCTACACCAGCTCTGTAAAGGAAAACCCTGCTTCATTTTCACAGTAACAGTCAAAGATTAATAAAGAATGTTTTAAATAAATGCATGCCTTCTTTGGTTTGTCTTGTTTGTCGCTGATCAAACACAACATACACTCATGTATTTTAAACCACAGTAAGGAACAACACTGCGTTTCCTCAGCTCAGAGTAAGGACCTATAGACAGACTACACTCCACAGTAAAGGTCTGATGACTCTCATTTCTCAAAGTGGATCAATTATTATGGAGACGATGAAAGTAAAGAGTTGTGTTGTGTCTACACCAATGCGGGCTGATCATCTGTGGCATGGGAACCTGTGAGGGTCACTGAGATTCCATTGTTTTAAAAGGGCACCTATGATGAAAATCAGCGTTTGTGAGCTGTGTGGACAGAAGTGTGTGTAGTATAGTGTGTGCACAGTCATACTGGAGTGATACAAACACAATGAGTCTCTTTTTTTAAATTTCCTGACATTAAAATAGGATCCAAATCCCAGTGATTTTAAATCCCACCGCAACGTGACGTAGAAGTGTGGTTTTCCCCGCCCACTGATATTGATTGGCAGGATTGTATTAACATGTCTCCATAGTAACGCATATAACCATGTCCACAGAACATGATTGGCAAAGAAACTGGGATCACAACACCAGCCTCAATTATGGGCATGTCTAGAGGACGCGATCAGATGTCATCCTGTCAATCAACACAAACAAGCAGCACACTTGATCTGGAGCACCACCCACACTCTAGAGCTTAAGAAAACACGAACATGTACTCACAAACTACACACTATTTGAAATGCAAGTAATTAATAATAAACACACAAAACAGAAGAGCGAGTCCTGAAGAGACGAAATGTCTGAGTTGATCTGAAGACGCGAGGATTATTCCCCCTCACGATGAGCAGTGAAAGCGCTTGAACAGATATCACAAAACCAGCATTATTATTGAACATTAGCCGGTCAGTTAGGCCAGGGCTTCTCAACCTTTTATACTCTGGGTTAATGTGCATTAAACATTCATTCATTTCCTTTTCGGCTTAGTCCCTTTATTAATCTGGGGTCGCCACTGTGCCACCGTGACGCCCTGCATTAAACGTAATGAATTATTTTTCTGCATCATTAATAAAATTTAAAAGTTCATTCATTCATTTTCCTTCAGCTTAGTCCCTTTATTCATCACGGCTCGCCCTTCCAGCCGCAACCCAGTACTGGGAAACACCCATACACACTCATTCACACACACACACACACACACACACACACTACGGCCAATTTAGTTCATCAATTCCCCTATAGTGCATGTGTTTGGACTGTGGGAGAAACCGGAGCACCCGGAGGAAACCCACGCCAACACGGGGAGAACATGCAAACTCCACACAGCCCAGCAGCTAAAGCCACCTTGACCAGTCTGGATTAAGCTGGTTTTAGCTGGTCATCTCCCAGCCAAGACCAGGCTGGAAATGGCCAAAACCCTCTGAAACCATGCTGGTCGACCAGCTAAAACAGCCAACCAGCCTAGGCTGGTTTAATCTGCAGGGTGAAACGCCAACTGACCCAGCCGGGACTTGAACCAGCGACCTTCTTGCTGTGAGGCCCCAGTGCTTACCACTGAGACACCGTGTCGCCCTTCATCTTAAAAGTTGATGATCGTAAAGTTTTGTGAAACAGATTCTAAATGCCTGCATCATCCAGCAGACAGTAAAGCACTGAAGCGGTAAAGACACAACTCACACACACACTCTCTCTCTCTCTCTCTCTCTCTCTCTCTCTCTCTCTCTCTCTCTCCTGCTGTTTGCATGACACCTGAGGCCGGCTCATGGACAGATTAATATTATTCTGTGTTGCCGGTGGCCTGTTGTGCTATAGGGGTTGTTGGCAGCAGTGTGTATATAATAAACAGAGAGAGTGTGTGTGTTGATGACACCACAAACACACACAGAGCAGTGAAAGCTGATGATCTGGAGAGTGTGTGTGTGTGTGTGTATTCTCCTCTTCAGCTCGTCTCCATCACAGCATGCATTACAGGACGCTCCTGATGTACAGTGAAATGGTGTGTTTTGTCATGTGTGTGTGCGGCTGGCTGCTGGTCTGCTCCACCGTGCCCACTGAATGCTGGGCGTACTCTGAAGTGCACACTTCAGTGCTCACATCCGCGCACTATTTCTCCAACCTGTGGAAGGACTGTCTCTCCGACTCCACCGGCGTCTCCGACTGCAAAGTCTTCCCTACATTTCTGGCTCTGCGCCGTGAGTATCCACACACACACACACACACACACACACACACACACACACACACACACACACACACACACACACACACACACACACACACACACACACACACACACACAC
>CAIGQV010001356.1:477084-487463 GCA_903798115.1 Danio jaintianensis | reverse complement strand
AAAACAAAATAAAATAATAAAGTAAAATAAAATAAAACAAAATAAAACAAAATAAAATAAAATAATATTATAAAGTAAAATAGTAAAATAAAATTAAATAAAATAAAAAATAAAACAAAATAAAATAATAAAGTAAAATAAAATAATAAAAGTCAAATAAAATAAAATAAAATAAAAAATAAAATAAAATAATAAAAGTCAAATAAAATAAAATAAAAAATGAAATAAATAAAATACAATAAAAAAAATGAAATAAATAAAATAAAATAAATAAAATTAAATTAAATAAAATAAATAAAATAGAATATAAAATGAAAAAAAAAAAGAAATAAAAAATAATCTAAAAAATAATCAAATAAATTAAAAAGTAAAATAAAAATAAAGTAAAAAAATTAATAAAATAAAATAATAAAATAAAATATAAATGGAAAACACTTGTGAAGCACAAAATAGGCAAACTGTTGATTAACAGGTATTTTGGTTCAATAACACTTTTTTATGTCATTTAATGTAAACATTTCTTGAGAAACAAGACAGTATTAACCCCAACAACTGAAGAATAAACATGTTCAACAATGACTCACTGTGGACTTCAGCAGTAGCTCATAATATGTTGTGTTTTTCATGTGTTTTCTTCAGGAACCTGAACTATGGAAGTAGTGGTCACCGTCTCCATAATCGTGGCTGTGGTGGTCGTCTGCCTCGCCTTCTTCTGCTGCATCTATAAAATGTTCAGGTCTAGACCTGGGTGTAAGTCCTGTGTTCTGTCCTATAAAAACAACAACAGTACCTGCAAACATGAAGATTAATGCTATAACAGCGGCGGTAATATTGTTTTGACCTCAGCTGCAGTGCTACAACGTCCTTTATTACAACTTGTTGTTAACATCTCATTAAACATTAATGATGACGCTGATAAAGATGATTTGACAGAGTAACGACACAATGACAAATACAGAACGTGAATATTCATCACACAGTTATAACGCCTCATGACAATCATGTTTATGACATGTGTTGTTGTCCTGGTAACGTCAAGTTGTCATGACAAAGACAAAATCAGGTTGTGATGCATTTGCTTATGTCAAGTTGTCATAACAGACAATGTGATCTGTGCATTTAAAACTTAATAACGCTTGTTATAAGCATGCATAAAGTCTCATTCAGGTGAAACTAGCATAGAGCTGTTTGAGATGTTGAGATGTTTGAGTGTTGAAAAGCTGCACAGACTCATGCTTCTTCAGTGTCATTGGGAATGAATGAGGGTCGCTGTATTATTCAGTGTGTCTCCAAACTCAACTGCTGCTGTTGTTGTTTCTGCAGAGATGGACAGAAGCGAGTGATGATCTGCTGCGCTTCACACAACACCATCAGTGTCATGCAGATTAATAAAGCTTCTTCTCTGAACAATCAATTCTGTTTTATTCTTTCGTCTCAGTGTTTGCTCAGCGCCAGCTTCATTGACTGCTTTCAGTTCTGTGTAGTTTTAGAGTTTAAGACTGACTTATTTTAAATCTGGTGCCATGTTTGATGCTTGTGGATGGTAAATGTTTAAAGGTGCCCTATAAAGTAAGGTCATTTTCAAAACCGCACTTTTTCCAACCCAGGCTCATTCTGAAAACATACTCCTGTATACATTTCTGGAGAGCGCCAAATACGTCCCAGGAGCTACGTTTGTTTGCAGTGTTTGTTTTTGTGAATCCACCAGAGGCCGCTGTGTACGCTTTTACAGATCTCAGATTTCTCTCGCGAGTGCCATTCACACCTGCTGTTCTCACGTAAATCCACCAGAGGCCGCTGTCGACTGACTGACTGACTGACCGATCGACTGACCTGCCCTCCTCTTTCCCTAAACCCAACCGCAGTGTTTTCAAAAGCAATCCAGGAAAAGAAAAGCTCTCGCCTGATTTTTACCATGTTTTCAGATTTTACCTCATTCTCACCCTGTTATTTACTTATTTATTTTATATTTTTGGCTTTTGTTTTTGTCTTGCCTGCTTTCTGGAACCGTTCCTCACCGGACTCGAACCCCGTCGTCGTGGTCAACTCCTCTCTGCATCTCAAGTCCACCGACGTACATGTCGAGCCACTGGACAAACTGGTAACAGCGGGAAAGCCGTCCATACGGAGGTAAGCGGTCAGCTGGTAGTGTGAAAAGGAACGGCGTCATACCGCCCCGTAGCGTTCGTTTTAAAGATGATATGCAGCCATACGTCCCTCCGGATACATAATTCATGATCTCCAGAAACATATATAGGGCTACGCCTGCAGAATGAGCCTGTGTTGCTTTTTTCTACGCTGTTTGTCCACATGCAAACACAGTATCAGGACTGAAGTATCAGGTGACTGCAAGAGAAACTTTCTAAAAAAGCGGGCAGGGTGAAGATTTTCCAAAACTCTGTGTACAGTGTGTTCGTGTGGACGATACAACCGCAGTTTTCTTGCCTCATGACGTCAGCGTGTGCTGTTTTCTGCTTTCTGATTGGCCAATAATGTTGGGTTTACACCGAACATGGAAATTCAATTCAATTCATCTTTATTTCTCCAGCGCTTCTACAATGAAGATTGTGTCGCAGCAGCTGAACACAGAAGTTCTAGTAAACTGAAACAGTCCAGTGTTCAGAGTTGGAGTTCTGTTTAGTTCAGTTCAGTGTGGTTTAATTTCCACTGCTGAAAGTCCAAACACTGAAGAGCAAATCCATTCATGTGCAGCTCCACAAGTCCCGAACCAAGCAAGCCAGTGGCGACAGTGGAGGAACAAACTTCAAAACGCAAACTTTACAGCAAGCGTATGGTGTATTCTGCATTGTTCGCACCGCAGGACGGTAATCCGTCTCTGTTCTCATGTTTGCATTGACCTGAATGCAATTTACTCGTTCAAATACTTAATTCCTCGTTCGGTGTGAACTCAGTATAAGAGTGTCATTATCGCCCCCTGTTGGTTCAACAAGCCCTTAACGTGCATCACAGTGCGCTTTCATGTGGACAGAGATTTAAAACTCCATTCATAAAAACAGCCGTGTACATGTGGACATGGCCGAAATATGGCTATTCTTAATCATAGTTTATTAAAAGAAAAAAGATCAATTAAGAGTGTTAAACCTCGGTGAAAAACAGGCCAATCAGAACACAATACACATCACTGCATTAATAATAATAACTGCTGATAGTGCCATAATGGGATGTTGAAGGGCATCAGCACTGTGAAGGACAGCACGCTAATCATTGTCTTTTTTGGTTTGAGTTTGTGATTTCAGCTTCAGCACAGCAAACTGACACAACAATCAACACAATTAAATAGGAAAATCTGTAAACATTTGGCTAACTTAACCATGTAGAACCCCAAACATCTGCATTGATCAGTTCTGGTGTCAAAACTGGAAACTTGTGATGCATTTTGCCTAAGACTGGGCCAATAAACGACATCATATCGAATTGCGATTCAAGTTATTTCAATAACGATGATAAGCTCTGAACATTTTTACTCGATATTGATCTAAGAGCCAATCACACAGCAGCAATATGCGACAACTAGGGCTGTGACGGTAACTGATTTATTGTTACCGCCGTGATGAATCAAGCTGTATGTTGGTTAACCGCATATATACACACATACATAGGCCTATATATCAGCGATGTTAACGTTAACTTGATGATCAATTGACTGTCGGTAACCCTTTCAATCGATAGACCTTATCAATGACCAATTAAGTGTGAACATTTAAAGAATAAGTTATGCTTTGCGCTGTGACACACGTCCACGACTTCACACATTAAAGTAATTATCAAGTGTGTGCAGTTCACATTACCTTATGGAGTCACTCTCTTGATATTGGGGATGCATAAAACCCTGTTCTGCGCAGATCTCGGTTATATCCGCTGGTGCAGCCGTTAATACGAAAAGTAGACTACATGATGTGTAATTATGGGTGGGTCGCGGGTGGATAAGATCAATCATTGGTTATGAAAACTTTTAACTACTTTGTCTAATAAAACAGTTAATAAAAGTTAATAAAAGGATTTAATTAATCGCCGGATCAATGAATGGTTTTGTCGCAACAGTGAAAACAGTTTAATATAGGCTACTCTTTTATTTCTGATCATACAGTTAACAGAGATACATTATTCAAAACAATTATATTTCACTTTTATTGTATTTATATTATAATTGTATTTATATTATAATTGTATGTTATGGTGTTTTGGCCTGGGCTACTTGACTTCACCTCAAATGTTGGTTGTTCTTGTTTATTTTCTAGATAACTGAGCAACTAAAATAAAATTAAGATACAAATTGTACCAAACGAAATTCGTTCCAAAAGTATTTCTTTCCGATGAAAATATATGAATGGTATATGATGTTTGTGCGTCCTCATCTGCTACACAACTGTGCAGTGTTTGTTTCACTTCAGGGAAAATACGGATGTAATTATGCTCCACTGTAATTGTTGCATCCCAAAACTCTGTGATATATTGGCTACATTTTTTAGAAACTTATTCATACAAAATAATTATCTGCTATAAGCCCAGCCTATAGTCTTCTTCAAATCAGTCAACTGTATGTGATTTGTTATCTCTCATCACCGCAACCGCACGTCTGTTTATAGCTTCTTAAAAAAAAGACCTACATTTGACCAGCCGTTTAGCAAAGCCTACACTGATGTTTCTGTGCCAGTTTGGCACTATTCACTAAACTGAGGAGTTCAAAACCCTCCGTCACCTGAACTCACCGCGAGTGAGACGGAGGAAATGAAGTGTAGCGCTGAGGTAAAGTCAGATTCTCAAGTCATAATCTTTAAAATAACGACTTGTATTGAAATGTTGATAGAGGTTTGTGATACAGCGGAGCATTAAAATGCGTATTTTTAGTGGAGCGACTGATATGAGTTAGTAGGTCTGCTATATTTATTTGATGGAAGAAAAAAACACTTAGTATGATGAAAGTATGTCAGTGGTTTGTGAAAACCAAGTCTGGCAACACAACCAACATATTCCATCACCTAAAGTATCACCCAAAATAAAACCTGAAAGTTTTACAGTCAGTTTGGACTTGCTGGAAGTTGTAGTGTATATATATATATATTGCACATTTAATTGACCTGGTAATGCCAGACCTTAATCAGATTAGTCTTTTTAAAAGTATTTTACTATTTGTTTTAATTTAAGGCCAAATGTGTCATCTGTTTTTGTTAATAAACAATATTTTAAATGGTAATTAAATGAACCGTCTATTTGTTGCTTCAGTCATTGTTGGGATAAGAACTTTTAAAGCTGGAGGCATTAACAACTGATATCGAATTTAATCGTTTGTTTGATATGGAAAAAATATATCGAGTTTGCATTTTTGCCCTAATTTTGCCTGCTTGTTTACATGACGGCTGGGTTTTGGAGACTGAAAACACATCATTTGATTTAACTTCGTTTGTATTCAGATTTGGGGCGTCACGGTGGCACAGTGGGTAGCACAATCGCCTCACAGCAAGAAGGTCGCTGGTTCGAGCCTCGGCTGGGTCAGTTGGTGTTTCTGTGTGGAGTTTGCATGTTCTCCCCGTGTTGGCGTGGGTTTCCTCCGGGTGCTCCGGTTTCCCCCGCAGGCCAAACACATGCGCTATAGGGGAATTGGGTAAGCTAAATTGTCCATAGTGTATGAGTGTGTGTGTGTGTGTATGGGTGTTTCCCAGCGATGAGTTGCAACTGGAAGGGCATCCGCTGTGTAAAACATATGCTGAATAAGTTGGCGGTTCATTCCGCTGTGGCGACCCCTGATGAATAAAGGGACTAAGCCGAAAAGAATATGAATGAATGAATGTATGCAGATTTACTGCAGACAGCAAGATTTGATGTCACGAGCTCTGCTTACATTAGGTTCAACTTTATTGTCATTGTGCACAGTACAGTACAGTACAGTACAGAGCCAACCAAATACAGAAGCATCTGATCCTCCATTCAAAACCCCTTGATATTGGAGAATTAAAGTTCAGTGTGTGTAAACAAACCAGTGATGATGGCTCAGGGATCACTCTGTGCTCAACCTCTCTTATTGTTGTCTACAACTGTAAGTTCAAACCCTACATTACATTTAAAACCTAAATACAACTCACTCCAGCACAGTATGTGTGTGTGCACACGTGAAGTCATTCCTAAGCATATTTACATGAACATCAGCACGCTTCACAAGTCTCTGCTGCTGATCTCAGCGTCTGCATGCTCTCTGCACACGACAGGCTGCGCTTTCAGCATTGCAGTCTCGCCAATACCTGTGCACTGACGATGGCATTATCACAGATATATACACCAGAGTTGAAAGCAAACACTTCCCCTGAGCTGAAGAGAGCGACACAGTGACTAAAACAGCTTCATATTTTACACTGTACATAACACAAACTAAACTAAACTAAAGCATGAGCTGCAAAACATGATCTTACTCAGAGACTTCCACTTGTTTCTAGTCCAAATATATAAAGATTCTTACATCAAGAAGCTTTTTCTAGACAAGTCAAAAATATAGTCTTGATTTTAGAAATAATGAGTCAAAATAAAGTGAGTTTTTCATTAAAATAAGCAGAATAATCTGACAATAGGGTGAGGAGGAGGATGTTATGTCAAAAGGAAAAACCTGATTATTCTGCTTCCCCCATTGGCAGATTATTTTGCTTTATTTTAATGAGAAACTCACTCATTATTTCTTAAATCAACACTATATGTTGTGCTTGTCTAGAAAATGCTTCTTGATTTAAGAGTTTGTAGATATTTGGACTAGAAACAAGACTCAAACTCTAAGCATGTTTCTGCAGTGTTATGATGGTTGTCGGCCAACTGTTAGCTATCTTGAAGTTCCTGTTATGGCTGAAATCATCTCCTTGTCCACAATCTGGCCAGCGAATGTTTAAAGTGAACCAGTAAATCAAAGCAGCTGATGTCAAAGACATGACGGCAGCTCACAGATGACCAACAGCAGACATATTTCACAGATGAAAAAGCAGATAAATGTGGCTAATCATTTTGTTGAGATCCAAAATGGTGAACATTCAGATACTGCTGTTCCTGAAGTGAATCTGGAAGAAATGCCAGAAAAAAGCTGGATATTCTCTGCAGTGCTGCTCAGTGTTGGGGAAAGTCACTGCTCAGAGTAATGCAGTACAATATTGAGTTACTCCACAATAAAGTGACCAGTTGTGTTAGTCAGTTACTCTTCATGGTCAGTAATGCGCTACGGTACTTTTGCTTTATGTTTTCTGACCTGACTGAGACTTAATCTCTTTCATAACTTATTTTTGTTCAACAGAGGAGCTCTGCAATGAACAACACACTGAATAACCTTCAATCACCTTTAAGAACACATCAGTAATAATGATAATGTATGATAATGATATCTTCTGAGAACCCCCAGAGCTCTACAAGCCGTATATACAGATGACTGACAGTGTAAAGCAGTGTGTTTGCTGCTTTTACTCTTATTAGTGCAGTAAATCAGTGTGATTGAGACTATAATCCCCTTTTCCTGTTCTTCATGTGTTCAGAATAATGACAATCTTCCAGCATTGCAGAAATGTAAGCCAACATCATCCTGCTTCCTGTCTGTTCCTGCAGTCCCTTATCAGAGCCGGAGTCAACGCTCATTTTAATGCAGCTGTTGATTATTTAAAAGCTAAGTGAAGTTTCACAAACTAATTTGGAGAGGAGCACGTGATATGATTGATCTCGGCTGGCCTCTCATCTGTAATCAGATTAATCCAAACTCACTATGAATAGCCTGTCTAGCATTACTCCCTCATCTTCGTTTTTGGAAGAACCGCCCATCCACCGCTCTCCTCCTTTACCAGGGGGAGCTCTCGAGAACTACCTGATCTCGGACCCCCTTACATGCTCATTGACTAGGCGGGAGCCCTGGGCTCAGTTATCTCCGAGCTCAGGGTTCTCTCCGGGGACATCATGCCAGACCTGCTAACATTATCAAGCAATATCTAAGTGTGAACTCTTGAATTAAACTAAAAAGTACCTCAAATATGACTTAATTTTTTTAAAGTAATGCATTATGTAGAAAATTACTCGTTACCCTTTACTTATAAAAGTCATATTATTGCATAAGTGGTGTTACTTATAAAGCGTTCCCCAACACTGGAGCTGCTGCAGCCAGATGTGATGACATTAGAGACCTCACCTCATCCTGTGGCTGTTGGGGCAGTCAAGGATTCCCATGACTGAACACAGTGAAACACAAACACACGGGGCATCTTTGGTACTTAATTCATATCATGCTTTTCTCTTCATTGCATTTCATTCAGATATTTACACACGGAGACAAAATGTGTGCAAAATGCGAGTAAAAGATAAGAGAGAGCTCCGTAGATGAAGACGCAGCGGGTTTATGAGGACAGCGGAGCATTGTGCAGGACACGGCTCACTCCTTCTGGGAGAAAGTGTTCAGGCGGAGCTGAGCCCATACGGTGGACCATCGCTGAAACACACACACACACACACACACACACACACACACACACACGCACGCACGCACGCACGCACGCACGCACGCACGCACGCACGCACGCACGCACGCACGCACGCACGCACGCACGCACACAAAACAGCAGACGTGCAAACATTACATTTATAATTCAGCAAACGCTGTTATCTAACCCCTTCAGGCCTGAGTTGTGTTCCGGCTTTCAGGAAACAGTGAAAGCACATCTCCCCTGTTCTTCCACAAATGAGAGCAAACAAAAATGATCAATAACCAATAACATATGTTTTGTTTGTCCATTTCAACAGGCATCAGGTCAAAAACAATACCTCAACATGACATTACAAATAAAATAATACAGATTGTTGATCTTTACTGGACGCTTCTTCTGAAGGTTACAAACTTTGATAATAATATGACATTTCATCCTTCATTTTCAGGTTTTGGTTTAATAGACGGCACATTATTAGAATCTGTATTAATAATGACCAGTGTTTTTAGAGCATTTCAGTGTGAGTCTCCTGACCTGATTGAGTCTTTACTTGTTTTACAACCCAGTAATTTTAGGAGACAGTCGGGTTAAAGTGACATTTAATATTAATTAAATTAACCCTACGTTGAGTTTTGACCCATCGCTTGAGTTAATACAACCCATTGTTTTTAGAGAATGAACATTTCAGTGTGAGTCACCTGACCTGATTGGGGTTTTCCACATTTTACAATCCAGTATTTTAAGGGAAGAGTTGGTTTAAAGTGGGGTTAAAGTGAAATTTATCACCGCTGTACGTTATAATGGAAAGACAATAAAGAAAATCACCCCGAAACACACATTCTGTCTTCGTTTACTCAGCCTTTACTTGTTTCAAACCTTTATGACTTATGAACACAAAAGAAGATATTTTGAAGAATGCTGGAAACCATGGACATCCACAGTATTTGTTTGTCTTGTAAGGAAGTCAATGGTTACCGGTTTCCAGCTCTTCTACAGAAAAGAGAAACTCATAATAATTTCCCGAAAGCCTGAGCATAATGCGGGTCTGCAGGGGTTATTAACGTGTGTTCTTATACTGGTTCATTGCTAAACACCGTAATCAAACAGCTAATAACAGGCATTTCTTTATTTATTTGAGGAGAGATAAAGTAGACGTCACTAACAGATTGTTTTTCCAGCGTGTTGAAGGATTCTGGGTAAATGCTTGAACTCACCCAACTCTCTCTGAGCTGGAAAGTGTTTTCCCGGATCCTTCTGCAGTCGAATCTCCTTAATGGAGAATATGGAGGCGGCTGGTGACACAAAAACCAAGAGACAGCATTTACAATCTGCTACAGACAAATAAATACAAGCTTGGAAATTTAGGAGTTTATAATAAATGCATTTAAAATGAGCTGTCAGATGAGGGCGACACGGTGGTGCAGAGGGTAGCACTGTCGCCTGACAGCAAGAAGGTCGGTGGTTCGAGCCTCGGCTAGGTCAGTTGGCATTTCTGTGTGGAGTTTGCATGTTCTCCCCGTGTTGGCGTGGGTTTCCTCCGGGTGCTCCGGTTTCCCCCACAGGCCAAACACATGCGCTATAGGGGGATTGATGAACTAAATTGGCCGTAGTGTATGAGTGTGTGTGGGTGTTTCCCAGTGATGGGTTGCAGCTGGAAGGGCATCCGCTGTGTAAAACATATGCTGGAATAGTTGTCGGTTCATTTCACTGTGGCGACCCCTGATAAATGAGAGACTAAGCCGAAGGAAACTGAATGAATGAATGATATTCAGCATGAAGCACTTACTGTCGGGCAGCTGGTGCACTTTGTCTCCCAGATCTCTGAAATAGACGTGTGTGAGAGCTGCTTCTGCTGAAACACGCCGTCTGGCATCAAACTACACACACACACACACACA
Organism: Danio jaintianensis; assembly: GCA_903798115.1. Taxonomy (NCBI): domain Eukaryota; kingdom Metazoa; phylum Chordata; class Actinopteri; order Cypriniformes; family Danionidae; genus Danio; species Danio jaintianensis. The sequence continues at coordinate 477,112 of CAIGQV010001356.1, read as the reverse complement.
CACACACACACACACACACACACACACA
>CAIGQV010001356.1:419543-437217 GCA_903798115.1 Danio jaintianensis | reverse complement strand
CACACACACACACACACACACACACACACACACACACACACACACACCATAAACAATACACATACACGCACATATAGATATGCAAATACACACATCATACATAAACACACAACAATACACATTATATAAGGAAGGAAACGCAACAGATGTTTCTCCGTCAGGTTAATAATGTGTTCTAGCACGACCCTAATCATGTCCACAGCAATGGATGTTAGTTTTAAAGGCAACCCAGTACTGGGAAACACCCATACACACTCATTCACACACACACACACACACACACACACACACACACACACGCACACGCACACGCGCACGCACACACACACACACACACACACACACACACACACACACACACACACATTATAGGGTTACGCGCTCGGTGACTCGTGAGGGGCAGTAACTGCTGCTGCCGCGATATTTCAGTCTATAAGTGAAGACAACACTACATTTCCCGAATAAACACTCCAGAAACACACACACGGAGAGCTTATAAATGTTGTGTGTGAACACGGAGAGCTTATAAATGTTGTGTGTGTTTAATAATAGTGGAGTTTTCTGAAACTCACCGCTTGAACAGCGCTGAGGCTCCAGCAGAACTCGCGCCTTCAGATTGACGGATGCTCCGATGAGACAAATCACCTGAGGAAAACACAAACGCGTTTCCATAATTAAAGTCCTCAAACTCTCGTCAGTTTATAACGAATGCTGATTTGTTTTAACCATGGTGTAACAAATTATATGTATTTATTATAATTATATTGTTATATTATTATTATTATTATTATTATTATTATTATTATTATTATTATTATTATAATGAGTTGCTTGGCTGTCTGCGTGAACCGGAGTTTGTTGCAGACTTTTAGCATACGATACAGTACGGTAAAGTCTGGAAGGGATACAGCTGCGGATACTCACATCAATATAGCATAATGTTTGTGACACTGTAACAATAATTAATATTTTTACATTACTGTAAGGGTTAGGTTTAGGGGTTGACGTTAATCAAATACAATTTAATGGGTAGTTTAATGAATAATATAAATAATTCTTGTTAACTGTAATAATTCTTGTCTGACTAGTAAGTGAAAATGCACATTTTAGCCATATAGACTCTTGCTCGTCCCACTTAAATCACAGTAATGCATATCTGGCTAACCGCATAGAGACTGTGTCTGTTCCTCGTATTATTAGATCAGGAAATAAACCTACTGTGTGCTCTAGAAAAAATCTATTAAGAATCAAAGCAGAAAAACTGAAAATACAAATGTTTTAAAGCTTGGTCTCCTAAACATCAGGTCACTAGCACCTAAAGCACTGATCATAAATGAAATAATAACAGACAACAATCTTTATGCACTCTGTCTCACTGAAACCTGGCTGAAACTAAATGACTATATTAGTTTAAATGAAGCAACTCCTTCAGGATTCTTATATAAGCATGAGGCTCGTCAGACTGGTCGTGGTGGTGGAGTTGCATCAATCTTTAGTGATATTCTTCATGTTAATCAGAGAAACGGACTTATGTTTAACTCTTTTGAAGTATTGGCACTTAATGTTATGCTTCCGGATATTATGAAAAAACCTATATTATCTCTCGCTTTAATCACCATATATAGACCCCCGGGACCCTATGTCAATTTTCTAAAAGAGTTTTCTGATTTTATTTCTGACTTACTAGTTAAAACTGATAAAATACTAATTGTAGGAGACTTTAACATCCACATAGATGACGCTAACGATACATTAGGGCTCGCGTTTACAGATTTACTACAATCACTTGGGATAAAGCAAAACGTTGTTGGTCCAACCCATCGCTTAAAGCATACATTAGATCTAATTTTGTCTCATGGACTTGAGGTCATTGATGTAGACATTATACCACAAAGCGATGATATAACAGACCACTACCTCTTACTATATAAGCTGTGTTTACCTGAAATTAGCAGACCTGCACAGATATATCGCCCTGGTAGAACTATCGTCCCGTCCACTAAAGATGAATTCACAAATAACTTACCTGATCTTTCTCTATTTCTAAATGCACCCGCAAACGCAAATGACCTTGATGTAGTAACCAGCAGTATGGATGCTATCTTTACTAACACACTAAATACTGTGGCACCCATCAAATTAAAAAAGGTTAGAGAGAATAAAACTACACCATGGTATAACAGTCATACTCGCGCTCTCAAAACAGCAACCCGTGCCCTGGAACGTAAGTGGAAAAAAACTAAATTAGAGGTCTTTAGAATTGCGTACAAAGATAGTATGTCCAGCTATAGGAGGGCTCTAAAATCCGCCAGGGCTGAGCACCTCCGCAAACTGATAGAAAATAATCATAACAATCCTAGATTTTTATTTAACACCGTTGCTAAATTAACAAATAATCGGTCATCTTTGGAACAAAATGTCCCACCGCAAATTAGTAGTGATGACTTCATAAATCTCTTCAGCGATAAAATAGAAGGTTTCAGACAGAAAATAGAAGATGTTCAACTTTCGGCAACGCCTTATACTTCAGATCCATTAAACATTCCGCTGAACCAAAATAATCTACAGTGCTTCAAAATCATAGAACAGGAAGAGCTAGATCAACTTATAAATGTTTCTAAACCAGCTACATGTATGTTAGACCCAATTCCAACTAAATTACTGAAAGAATTGCTACCTGTAATAGGAGAACCTCTTCTTAACCTCATCAACTCTTCTCTATCTTTAGGCCATGTTCCAAATCCTTTCAAGCTAGCTGTTATTAAGCCTATTATTAAGAAACCACAACTGGACCCCGGCAACTGAGCTAATTATAGGCCTATTTCAAATCTTCCATTTATGTCTAAAATACTAGAAGAAGTTGTTTCTGCCCAATTATGCTCCTTTCTGCAGATGAACAATGTTTTTGAAGTGTTTCAGTCAGGTTTCAGGCCTCATCACAGTACAGAAACCGCATTAGTGAAAATAACCAACGATTTACTCTTAGCTGCTGACCAAGGGTGCATCTCATTATTAGTTTTACTAGATCTCAGTGCTGCATTTGACACCATCGACCACAATATCCTCATAGATCGCTTAAATTCTACAGGTGTCCGGGGACAGGCTCTACAATGGTTTAAGTCATACTTAACTGACCGTTACCAGTTTGTGAATATAAATGGACAGCTTTCTCAGGTCAGGCCAGTACAGTATGGGGTGCCTCAAGGATCAGTTTTAGGCCCTTTGCTGTTTACAATATACATGCTACCCCTGGGAGACATTATAAGAAGACACGGGATCAGCTTTCACTGCTATGCAGATGATACTCAATTATATATTTCAACAAAACCTGATGAGACGTCTGAACTGTCTAAGCTAACTGAATGTATTAAAGATGTTAAAGACTGGATGACCAACAATTTCCTTCTCTTAAATTCAGACAAAACAGAATTATTACTTATTGGGCCTAAATCCTGTACGCAGCAGATCTCACAACTCCACCTGCAATTAGAGGGACACAAAGTTAGCTTTAGCTCTACTGTAAAAGATCTGGGTGTTATACTAGACAGCAATTTAACCTTTGAAAATCATATCTCCCATGTCACAAAAACAGCCTTCTTTCATCTGAGAAATATCGCTAAGTTACGAAGTATGCTATCCATCTCAGATGCAGAAAAACTAGTTCATGCTTTCATGACTTCTAGGCTGGATTACTGTAATGCTCTGTTCGCTGGTTGCCCAGCATCCTCTATTAATAAACTTCAGTTAGTACAAAATGCAGCTGCCAGAGTTCTTACCAGGTCTAGAAAATATGATCATATCACCCCGATGTTCTCCTCCTTACACTGGCTGCCGGTTAAGTTCCGTATTGATTATAAAATATTGCTTCTTACCTATAAAGCTTTAAATAATCGAGCTCCTGTTTATCTAACCGACCTTCTGTCTCGCTACAATCCAACCCGCTCTTTAAGATCTCAAAACTCAGGGCTGCTGGTAGTACCTAGAATAGCAAAGTCGAGTAAAGGTGGTCGAGCCTTCTCATTTATGGCTCCTAAACTCTGGAATAGCCTTCCTGATAATGTTCGAGGCTCAGACACACTCTCTCAGTTCAACACTAGATTAAAGACCTATCTTTTTAGTAAAGCATACACTCAATGCATTGCATAAACAACCAACAGAGTATTGCTGAATACTAGTGTCTTGAAGAATATCTAGTCAAATATTATGTGCTGTCATCATGGCAGAGAGAAAAGACATCAGTTATTAGAAATGAGTTATTAAACTATTATGTGTAGAAGTGAGTTGAAGAAATCTTCTTTCCGTTAAGCAGAAATTGGGGAAAAAAATATTCAGGAGGGCGAATATATATATATATATATATAATTTTATTTATTTAGTATATAGCTTATTATTCACTTATTCATTTTCTTTTCGGCTTAGTCCCTTTATTCATCAGGGGTCGCCACAGCGGGATGAACCGCCAACTTATCCAGCATATGTTTTACACAGCGGATGCCCTTCCAGCTGCAACCCATCACTGGGAAACACCCATACACACACACACACACACACACTCATACACTACGGCCAATTTAGTTCATCAATTCCCCTATAGCGCATGTGTTTGGACTGTGGGGGAAACCGGAGCACCCGGAGGAAACCCACGCCAACACGGGGAGAACATGCAAACTCCACACAGAAACGCCAACTGACCCAGCCGGGACTCGAACCAGCAACCTTCTTGCTGTGAGGCAATCGTGCTACCCACTGCACCAATAAAATAATAATAATACAATAAAATAAAGAATCAGGTTGCATGAAAGAAAAAAAAACACTTCTTATCAATTAATCGGTAACACTTTACAATAAGGTTGCATTAGTGAATGCGTTTACTAACATGATCAATCTATGATCAATACACTTATCACAGTATTTGTTCATGTTAGTTAACGATAGTTAATGAAAATAGTTGTTGATGTGTGCATCAACTAATGTGAACGAGCATGAGTTTGGATGTTAATAATGCATTAGTGAATGTTGAACTATGATTAATAAATGCTGCACAAGTATTGATCATTATTAGTTCATGTTGGGAAATACATTAACTGATGAAACCTTAAAGAGTGACCAATAGTTAATTAATTAAACGTTCTGTTTCACATTAAAAAGGTCTATAGGAGTTGTTATCTTCTTAAGAAACATTTGTTTGTGAAAATACATGTTCTCAGCGAGTATAAGAAAATCCACAGCAGCTTCTCGGAAGGTCAAACCCAGCAGACCGCCGCGTGGGGCTTTGACGTCATGCTCGTGCTCGCGGTTACGCACAGCGCCCCCTAGCGGCGTCATACGACGTGACGTCACTTCAGCACCGTAGAGGAGAAACAGCTCCTTCCGCTCGACTAATGGACCCGAATCCGTGACGGACCGAAAACACGACGAACAGCAGGAGAAACCCGGAGGAGAAGCGGCAGAAAAACAAAAACAAAAACAGCATTTGACGACCATCATCATCATCCGGAGAGCAGAGGTACTATCCCCGCATCCCAAACACCAGTGTGTGTGTGTGTGTGTGTGTGTGTGTGATGGTGAAGCTCATTGCGGTACTTCACTCCTTCACAATGACATCACATCTGAACCGACGCGTCCATCGCTGCGCGTTCTTCACAGCGCGGTGTTTTTCAGCGCGCACAATAGCGTAATAACGCGACGCGACGCGTTATGCAATTTTGTCAAATTGTGCTCGCGCTCCTGAAGCGCGCGCGCGGCTCTCCACACGACGCGTTATTATTATTTTCATTATTATCCGCTGATTACCGCGTCAGTACATCCCATAATGTCACTGTAAAGACACGAAGACGTCAATCAGGGTGTAATAACGCGTCTGGAGATGTGTATAAATATGAAGGAGTAATAACATGCTTATGCGCGTTCATTGGCCACCATTCACCTCAGAAATGATCACAAATGATGGCCGTTCACGGAGATGAGCAGGTTACACTGGAGCAAACCCGCAGCGAAGATGCGTGAAAGTGCTCCACATGTGGAGGAGAATCAGATTTGGCCGGTCAGTATGTGATTTAAAGATGATAAGAGGGTTTCATACAGTGTGTTCTGTTCATTATAATGTGTTTGTATGCTTAATTGGACTATTTCGTTAGCAGAATATCTTCATTTTCAGCATAGACACAGCCTCTGACATGTTGTTCAGTATAGCAGTGGTTTCAGGAGCAGTAGTAAGACTCTACAATAGTAAAAATCTGATTCATCTAGAGCAATAATCATTATACACACGAGGCCGGCTCAAGCCTTCAGGAGCCCTGGAAGCAGAACTTTATATTTGAGGACCCTCGGTGCAACTAATATGATCAGTTATTAATATTATATTATTAAAACACCTGTTGCAGCTGTGTTGTTTACATCATATCGATGTCTTTGTGTAAGACTGAAGGGTTTATTCTGGGAAAACAACGGTCCTGGATCTATTTTACTGCCATAAACCCAAACAATTAGACTAAAAACATCGATCTGAGCTGTAATAATGTACCAGCGCTTTAATCAAACGTGAAGCTGACAGAAGCAATACGGCTGAGCGCAGCATACACTAACCTACGCATTATTAATATCTGGACACACGATGACGCCAAACAGTCAGCGGCGTGAATGATGAGCATAAACTATGGATGTGAATGTGGATTATTCACTAATTATTCGAGATGATTCACACCCGGCCATACAGCGAGTAATGTTCAACTGCTTTCAGTGCTGTTACTAAAACAGAAGCTTATTTTTATTACAGAAATATCCTAATAACGTAACATAAACGTTATTTGCGGATGTTTAATCAAACACGAACTTTCTTGCTTTGTTAGTCCAGCAAATATAGCCTAATTGTTTATATTAATTTTCTCAGTTTACCTTTATCTTGCTGTGTTTTCTCGTCCTCGGTTTTCTTCGTCATCCGCGGCAGAAGAATATATCCTTTATTTGTGTGATTATCGAGAGTTCTGCTGCTTCTGCAGTCAGCTTCAGTATGTAATACTACAACATATAACATAATATTGCAGTTCTGTTTGATCGAATAATGCATTTTGTATTGACATATAATATTTAAAGGGGCGGTATGTCAGTTTTTGACTCCTCTAAAGCAGAAAATACCATAATATGTTTACAGATATATTCAGAAACATGCTGACATGCTAAGTGAACAATGCTGCAGTCAGTTATTCTGCTTTGAACATGTGCATTTAATGTCTTTGTTTTGGTCTCTATAACCAGCCCACTGCCAGTTACCCAATGATATTTCAGCACTCGGGGTTGCCAGATGGTGGAAAACACAGCGTATTTAGTGTCAGTCATGAAGGCTGCTTCAATGTATGCGGATGCAGCCGATCATGCGCCCTCTGGAGGACAGCAGCAGCCTCCGAAATGAGATTCAGAGTTCCAAAATCCACATGAGGTTTTTAATTAGCAAATAGTATGTTCATTTTCAAATTGGTTTATTTTATTTTCTAGATCTGAGGTGAACTATCTGCTGCTGCTTTCAGTAGTACGGCAATAAATGTCACGTATTATTAGCATTTAACATTGAATAAAGCACATGAGGTGTACCTGAGCTGATCATTGTCACAGTAGTTTATGTCGTTTCAGCAAGAAATAGAAACCGTTTCTAGAATAGAAATTTCAGGTGATGGTTTAGACAAAAACTCTTTTAACATGGAAAAGATTCCTATTGTCGCGTATAGTTGCGGTGTAGATTCGATAGTCACACTCGCTCATGTTGGTGTCATCAATCTGGCAACCTGCATTTGTGTGGAGTCGTCGGGTGAAAAAGTGTTTAGATTCTGATCTGCAATACCTAGTTCAACCACTGGGTGTGTTACTCTTACATACTGCACCATTAAAATAAAACAAGTTATTTCGTGTACTCTTGGGGGGCCCCCTGGTGGCCACAAGGGCCCAAAGCAGCCACTTAGTTCACTTGTGCCTTAAGTTAAGAGCAGGTGTAAATAGATCTGAAGAAATGCACTTCTGAGACAGCGCAAAAACTTTTCGCAGAGATGCTGCTCGTGAAAATGCCATCAGTTACCGCTCACACTGAGAGACATCTTCTCCTTCACAGATGATTTTTAGTAATAAAATTGTAGTATTAATCAATACACTTAAAACCAACAGCATCAACTCACCACAACACACTCCTACTTTAACAACTTCGATTGGGAAACTGTGCACATGTATCGGTGTAAGATTCTCTTTCCTGTCACGTCCCTACTCTGTGAATTATTCCCCTTAAACACTCCATCATTTGATCATACAATCAGTAAAGCCTATGATCTGTGCGTTTGTTCTAAGATAATAAACTTCTTAAAAGAATAAAGAATGCTGTATATAGCGGGTTTATTATAAAGAATGTTTAGAGTAGATTCAGTCGACTGAAATCGTATTAAATTTAGTCAACTAAAACTACACTAATACTCTAATGAATTGCATGCATAAATGGCATTTCAGTCAAAAAACTAACAGGAAAACTAAATCAAAATTTGCTGCCACCGGAGGGCGCTCTCACACACACAAACACATAGCATTGTTGAATACACTGCGGATTTCCCTACTTCCATCGATTCAGCGTGTCCTAATTAACACACGACTACTGAATCAGTCAATTGATCAACATAAAAAATGAGTAGAGTTTTAGAAAATGAGAGACTTTGCCCGCCACTTTTTGACATGAACGTGACATGTTCAACTTTAATGATCGCCAATCTTTAACACTGTGGTGCACAGATTTAAGCTTGGCCTCATTTTAAAGAAGACAGATGTCAGATTGTAGCTGAACTGAAAAAAGTTCCAAAAGTTAAACAAAGCAAAGGTTATGTGGCTTTATGTTTATGAAAATAATAAAACAATAAATGTATATTTTATTATATTACATGAAATCTGTATTTTACAAAACCTGTTTAAGCTTAAAACTGACAAAAACAATCAAAGCTAAATATCTGAGCAAATTATATTCCAAATTTGAAGTTGATATCTCCAAAAATGAGCTTTCAGTGAGATTTAGTTTGGCCGCGGTACCAGGCATGACCTTCAGTTTCCAATGGTGAGCATATGAGGGCGCCTCTATTTCTGTGTGTGTTTAGAGCAATACGAACTGGAATTTTGTCATACTTTTGACAATATTTGTAAAGTAGACATGAAATTCTGAAGTAGTATGGGCAGTTTGGTGGTGTTTGATTTTAATTTAACCTTTAAAAAAACATCTAAAATGTTTCCATGTGGATTGCTGTGGCAAATTATTGCTTTACAACTCTGATGAGTTTCCTTTTTGTAAATTATCATTAACTGTTGCTCAGTAATATCTATCAAAAATCAGTCACTATATATGGAAACTAGAAATCTTAAGCTTTCATGTGATGCTTGTCATGATTGCTTCAATATTATTTAAATATATCACCGTAAATTCTCCCACAGGGTGACAGTAATTGTGTTTTAATCTATTACTCTACATAACCAAGTGGTGAAGTATGTATTCAGACGTATTAGACCTTTCCAATGATATATAGTTTGTTGTGATTAGATTAGGATTTAATTGCACCAATCTGAAGCCTGCAGGGATACAAACACTGGTTACAACTCCACATTTGTTTCCCAAAACTGCACCTAACATAAGTGCATGAATGTTTTCTACATGCTACTGAAGAGCCGCTGTCCAGAGTGCTGAAATATACCTCTGTGTGAAGTCTTGTCCTGAACATCAAAGACAATATACAAAAGCCAGTCATCATCTGATGTGGATTAACAACCAAGACGAGTCTATATAAAGCTGACAAAACGACTGAACTTAAAACTTGAGCTTAAAAAACATCAGGTCATGCATCAGAAATGCCCAATACTTGGCACTTCTTTTATTCATTTCTTTTGTTTACTTATTTAATGTAGATATTTAATGGTGTAACATATAGTCCGGAGGTGAAATTCCAATGTTACCCCTAAAAGGGTCTGGGTTCGTTCTATGTGAGTTTATGACACCTGGTGCCAGCGAGTCTGCTGGTGAAATCAGTGACCTGACCAATACCTTAAAATACCTGTTACACCCCCAAATCCTCACAGAAACGGGTCACTTTAACGGTAAAGGATCCTTGCTACCAGCTTATTAAAGTTTGATAAAACTTCTAAAGGCAGCACGGTGGCGCAGTGGTTAGCACTGTCGCCTCACAGCAAGAAGGTCGCTGGTTGGAGCCTTGGCTGGGTCAGTTGGCGTTTCTGTGTGGAGTTTGCATGTTCTCCCCGTGTTGCCGTGGGTTTCCTCCGGGTGCTCCGGTTTCCCCCACAGTCCAAACACATGCGCTATAGGGGAATTGATGAACTAAATTGTATGAGTGTGAATGAGTGTGTATGGGTGTTTTCCAGTACTGGGTTGCAGCTGGAAGGGCATCCGCTGCGTAAAACATGTGCTAGATAAGTAGGCGGTTCATTCCGCTGTGGCGACCCCTGATTAATAAAGGGACTAAGCTGAAAGAAAATGAATGTGTATAGTGACAATTCTGAGGTAGCATAAAATGCACCTCTTATGGGTGAATAGGGTACAGAGATGTCCAACAGATTGTATTATTCACCCATAATGCCAAACTAACAGCCACAGATAGATTTCCAAAAGGCTTTGACTTAAAATCTAAATACAGCACAGGTGTTTTCATATATTTTTGGATATTTTATATAAGAATTGAACATATCTTTGAATAAAAACTGTCCATCTTCAGAAAGGTTCAATGTAATTATCATTTAGTCTTTTCTGTTTCCTTCATCTCTCCTGATGATGAAGCGTGATGCGAGAGCTCAGCTCTCAGTTAGTTCACCCTAAAATTAAAATGATGCCATGATTTACTCACCTTAAAGGCATCATAGATGTACATGACTTTCATAGTCAAGTCCAACTGAAGTACTTTTGAGCCGTCTTCTTCTTTTCAGGTGCTTTTACTGCTGCATCAGCTGGACAGGACTGTGTTTTGTTTATCTCTCATTTCTGCAGTTCTGAGTTTGTTTCAACTGCACATGTACTCCCTCCTGTCCAGCTGGTGCTGGGCTATGCTCCTAAGATGAAGGAGAAGACAATGACGATCATCGCAAGTTACACAAAACAATTTCTAAAATATGTATATTTTTCTCACTAAAACGCATGCATTCTCTACAGGCAACCTTTATTCATTCTCGGAGCAGCTCAAGGTGCTTTTTTATCATCGATGGATGCACTTTATTGGACTTCTTTTGAACTGCTGATTAAAACCAACCACTCCTTGCTATTGTAGAGCTGCAAAAGCCAAATATCATTTCCTAAATAACTTGGAGTGGTTTTGACTGAACGAGAATGTAAACATTGGGGGGTGAGTCAATTTTGAAATGAAAGTTAAGATTGTGCTTTTTTCTCTATCGTGACGTACATCGACTTGAAATAAAGAAGGGTGTTACTGGACGTTACTGACAAAATGAAGGAAGATTGACGAATGAATGAATGAAATGAAACCCACACTGATAGCCCTGCCCTAAAGGACTGATGGCCCCATCCTAAATGACTGATAGCCCCACCCTAAATGACTAAAGGAATTTTATGTAGAATAGTTGTCACGATACTGAAATTTCGGTACCAACCAGTACTGAAATTTTAAAAGCGTCCATTTCCCGCGAACATTTAAGTGCTGTTGAGCGCTTTCTTAAACACAGCTGATTGGCCATTGTGAAGAGCGGTGAAATGATGATCACAGTCACTTCTGTTGAGCAGGTGAACACGATGGCCAATCAGCAGTGTTTAAGAACGTGCTCAACAGCGCTCAAATGTTAGAGGGAAATGGACGTTTTTAAAATTTCAGTATCGATAGGTACTGAATTCCAGTATCGTGACAACCCTAATGTGGAAGTGAAGAAAAGTTGTTTTAAGGTTGAGGGGTGAGGGAAGGCTATGAAGTTTGATTAAAGTTCATGAGGGCTAATTCATTTTTACAAAATAATAAAGTGCACAGATTCATTGTTTATAACCAGAACTACTATATACATAATAAGAAGAGTACATTTTGATTTCATAGCAGCTTTAAAGTTACTGCCGATGATCTGTCATATCTACACAATTCTCTCTGAACAGTGGGTTCAGACTTTGACATATAGTTTTGTTTTTTAAAAAGGTTAGGTGGGAACACGATTGGACAAACCGGTCAAACCATTCTGCATCAGAAGACGCCTATATAAATCTGTCTCTCTCACCTCCAGTTCTCCACCACCCCAACTCCTCAATCTCTGCCAGGGAAATCTGGGGAAGAACTTCGGCTTTGGGCCAAATCTCGATCTCGAAGCCTTCCCTGAGGACTCTAGGACAAATATAGCTCTTCTTTACCCCTGGAGGGCCGCTGTACTGCAAGCTTTAGCTCCATCCCCAGTTAGACACACCAGAACCAGCTAATCAAGCTCTCACTAGAATACTAGAAACCTCCAGACTGGTGTCTGTGGCCTTGTGGGCACTGCATCGACAAACACTACTGCACTGCGGGCGTCCTGAGCTCGAGTCCCGACTCACATACCTTTCCTGATCCCATAACCCCCCCCCCCCCCCACCCCCCCCCCCCTTTCCAAATTTACTCAATGCCCTATAGACCATTTTGAGGGATGTAAACAAAAACAATGGTCCTAACGTACTTCCTGTTTTACATTTTTAATTTCCATAGCTTCTGAGAATCCAAAAAAGTCCAAATGTTGATAAATAATCCTATGGCAGCTGTTTTAACGTAAAGTTATTATTGAATTGCCTCTTGTTACAGTTATGAAATGGTTTGACAACAAGCAGGAAATTTTCATGGGCCAGTGACATCACCACATTGAAATGGTCTATAATCATAGTCACAATTATCATGTTTATGACAGATTTATGAAAAAATATTATTAGTATGCTACGAGCTGCTTCCAAACACATCTACAACTAGCCCAAACGTGATCACACCACAAACTTGATTGTTTACCTGCTCTTTAGTCTATGATTAGCTCAGCTCAGCTCTTCTGACAGGTCTACAAGTCTGAGTCGTTCGTCACACAGACAGTCCCGTATGACCTTAACCAATGAACACAGTCCGAGCCGCAAGACCTGTGGTTAGTACTTTTGAGTCACCACAGCCGCATAGTGTCAGTAAATGCATGTGTGTGTGTGTGTACTGCAAACTCTGTAGCAGCATTAGTGTGTGCCTCATGGTTTCAGAAGGCTTGAATAAACTCCAGCACAAACACATCAGATAACCTTACTGTGGTGTTTCTGACTCATAAACTGGATCTCTGCTTCATCCATGTCTGTCTCTGTCACTGACTGCTGTTTATCTGACGTAACGCAGGAGAAACACACACACGCATGTGGGAACGGTGGGCGGGGAGAACCAGCTCATTTGCATTTAAAGGCACAGGCTACAGAAACAGCTGCACTCTGCTCAGAGCTCTAAATGGGCATATTCTGCAGGGTATAATCAATGATCTGATGGGTGTTTAGAGCTGGAACTTTACACACACACTCTGGAGGACTTATAATAGATCTTGTAAAAGAGGTAAAATAGGTGCCCTTTAAGGGGTTAAAGATCATCCTCATCAGTAATATGCCCATGTTTCCTCTCCTCAGGTGTGTTGACCCACAGCGGCGCCTGGTCTGAAGGGTGGGTAATCCGAGCTCCACCCGCACCCCTTCTGCCCGCATGGCTTGTGTCCATGAGCAGCACGCCCCGTCCCCGTCCCTCTCCGGCTTCACTACGCCGCTCTCCGACCCACCCTTCTGCCACCCCGACCCAGAGGTGCCCGCCAGCACCCCAGATACCGAGCTGACCCCGACCCAATGCGTGCTGCGTAACGTGCTGTCCATCGACCCGGTGGGCGGCAGCGGCACCCACAGCAACAGCCCCACCCTGAGTGACGAGCCCACCAACTTCTCCAACAGCGTGCTAAAGCTGCAGGAGGGCGGAGCGGAGGGCGGAGCGGTGCGCAGTCAGGCCGACAGCTTCAGACTGCAGCCCGGCGGAGGAGGCTTCCTGGAGGGCCTTTTTGGCTGTCTGAAGCCCGTGTGGACCATGATCGGAAAAGCCTACTCTACTGAACATAAGCAGAGCCAGGAGGGTGAGTACCGCGCACACACACACACACACACACACACACACACACACACACACACACACGCACACAAGAGATCGCAAAGCTTATTATAGTTATGCATTATTAAATTAGTTTTTATTTCAAACTGTTTTTAAATGTGTTCAGTTCTGTTTTAGTTTGGTCATTAATGGTTTTGTTTTTATTTTGTGAACACAATTTCTGTTTAGTTTCAGTTTAGTAATTCTAGTTTAACAGAGTTAACAGAACACATCCAGGTCAACCAGGGCAGTTCTAACACCTGTGCTGACATGTACAGAAGATCCAGCTATCTTCTTCCAGTGCTAGCTAAATGTAAGTGTAGACAGTGTGAATTCTGATGATCGGAAGATTGTATGTCCACACACGTCACAAGTGAGTTTATGTGAAACTCATTTGAGCGCAGTGATATAAGGCGAGATTTTATGACCCTGCAAATTCCAAAGCAATGGCATGAAATTTTGCACCAAAAACAAGGACAGAGGACAACACTGTTTTCATTGCTTATGCGACAGCAGAAATTGCACAGTGTATCCCCCTTTAACAGAGCAATCACACAAGATTTCTTTCTTTAATCAAGCCAATCCTGTGGAGAGTGAAGCCACTGTTATTGTGCGGTGTTATTATAGTGTAATGACTCTTCTCCTGCAGAGTGCTGGGAGGTGCCGTTTGAGGAGATCTCGGAGCTGCAGTGGGTGGGCAGCGGTGCTCAGGGCGCAGTCTTCCTGGGCAAGTTTCACGGGGAGGAGGTGGCAGTGAAGAAAGTCAGAGACATCAAGGAGACCGAGATCAAACATCTGCGCAAACTCAAGCACCCCAACATCATCACCTTTAAGTGAGTCAAGACCAATCGTCAAACTATACCAAGATCAATGAGAAATTAAAAGTGCCTAAAAATCGGCTAACTTCCGCCAATATAACCCTGAGCTGGTCATGTTGGCAGCTACCTATCCTGGGATTATTTTCAGGCTAATCAGACTAATATCATTACAGCAGCAAAGTTACTTGATTATTATGCCAAAATAAGAGCATAGTTGCGAGCCATATCAGCCTAGAAAAGGCCAACTATTCATTTTCAGTCGGTCTTAGTACATGATGTAACTACAGAAGAGGCAAGCCTTAAATGGCAAAATTATCAAAACTCCTTGGTCATTTTTGAACGAGATGCTAATGGTCATTCGATTAGCTAAGCTAAAAGTGCTCCTACCAGACCTGGAGATCTACTGAATTCCAGATTGGTAAACCTAAATAACAAATAACATTTACATTTACTCATTTAACTGACGTTTTTATCCAAAGTGACTTACAAGTGAGGACAGAAGACAGTCAAATCACCAGAGCTGCAGTATATAAATGCTTTGGCAAGTCCAAGTTATTTAGGAAATTGCCTTTGATTAATCGGCCAACTCAACACACATGCTCAGGTTCTCAGACTATGTGTGTGTTTGTGGTTTCAGGGGTGTGTGCACGCAGGCTCCGTGTTACTGCATCATCATGGAGTACTGTGCGCAGGGTCAGCTATATGAGGTTCTGCGTGCGGGCCGGAAGATCACGCCGTGCCTGCTGGTGGAATGGGCCATGGGCATCGCCGGCGGCATGAACTACCTGCACCTGCACAAGATCATCCACAGAGACCTCAAGTCTCCCAAGTACAGCACTTTATCTGCATTACAGCCTTATTCGTGTCCATCACCGATCTGTGCTACTGTACCTCCTCCTCAGAATGTGCTAGTGGTAGCTCAATCTGTCATGTTTCATCTAGAAAAACAGGGGTAGATCATTTTGTCAGCTTCAAATGTCTATCGGAATGAACTACCACCTCAAATAAGCATGTAAAATCAGGGGTAGCGCATTTTGTCACCTATAGTAGGTGATATTACATCCGACCTGTAATTCACTGCTTTGGAATATAGAAACAAAACCAAAAAAGTACAAAAAAGTACATAAAGTACATTCAGCCGGTTGTTCTGGCAGAATAAACCCAACAGTTTATCTGGAACTGTTGTATAAAACTGAAGGGTTAGGGTTTATTCTGAGAAAACAAGCGGCTGGATGTACTTCATCCTGCTTTTTACACACCTTCTAGCCACAAAACATAAAATTAGACACAAATCTGAGCCATAATAGTTTATTAAATCAATCAATTAAAGACAAAGCTGATAAAAACAAAAGTGGCTAAATGGAGTATACACTAACCTCTGCATTATTTAGACACAAGATGGCGACAACTACCACCTTAAATAAGAATGTAGAAAGCACTGTCAGCTTCAAATGTCTATCAAAATGAACTACCACCTTAAATAAGGATGTAAAAACAGGGGTAGTGCATCTTGTCAATAACACAGTGTCCAAAAGGTTTTCTGTAAAACTGCCACTGGGTTAAAATAGGAGTAGCGTGTCTATAGCAATAATGTATTTTTTTTAAACAACAAACCTCTCTCTATGTCATGAAGCACTTAGCAGTTTCCCTTACCTAAGAGAACTGTTCAAGGGAATATATGCAACACCCTTAAATTATTCCCTTAGGTAAGGGGAAATTAACTCTTTAGTGTCATACTTAAGGGAAAACCTTCGTGCTTTATGCAACTGGGCACTGAAATGCTAATTTGTGTGTTTCTTCTGGCAGTATGCTGATCACACACGATGACCTGGTGAAGATCTCCGACTTCGGCACGTCTAAAGAGCTCAGGGATAAAAGCACCAAGATGTCGTTCGCCGGCACTGTGGCCTGGATGGCGCCGGAGGTGATACGGAACGAACCCGTGTCCGAGAAAGTGGATATCTGGTAATTATAATGATGGTTTTAATCTGATGTTTTAAGAGGTTCATAGCAAGGTTATTATAGTAAATAAAAAACTAAAACTAAGAGTAGAACTTTTGGTCAAAAATACTTTTAGTTAACTGATAAAAAAGTCACAACAAATGAAAAATTTATACTAAACAAAACCATCAACAGTCACTGAAAAACTAACTGAAATAAAATAATAATCAGCAAAAATAAATAACAGTTTTCAGAATCTTTTCTGTATAAACATAAAACTATTTTCTTAATTTGCAAAAAAGTAAACTACACATGTTTAAAAATGCTAAACTATAAGAACCTTGGTTCATAGTGGTACCTGACGGGTGCAATGTCCCGTTTTGTTGTCTGCACCAAACTAAATACACAAAAGTCCTTTTCTATACATAGAAGTAGTAGGTGTAGGAGGTGAAATTACATCTGACCTGTAATTGACTGCTTCGCAATTTAGGCACAAACCAAAACTTTTTCCTAAACTCACATTATAATCAAAATGGTGTTTTATGTAAGGGATGAACTACATCTAGCTGGTTGTTCTGGCAGAATAAACCAACCAACGGCTGTATAAGACTGGAGGGTTTATTCTGAGAAAACAACCGGCTGGATGTACATCATGCTGCTTTTTACACACCCACTGGCTACAAAACTTAAACATTAGACACAAAACATTGATCTGAGCCATAATACTTGATTAATTCTTCAATTAAAGACAAAGCTGACACACACTAAAACAGCTGATGGAGTATACACTAACCT
>CAIGQV010001356.1:395810-414754 GCA_903798115.1 Danio jaintianensis | reverse complement strand
AACACTGACAAACACCAGAGGATAAACAACACCAGCAAACACTAACACACACCAGAGGATAAACAACACCAGCAAACACTGACAAACACCAGAGGATAAACAACAACAACAACAACAACAACAGCAAACACTGACACACACCAGCAGAAAACAACACCAGCAGACTCATGTAACATCATGTGATCTGTGAAAATAAGAGACGCAGTTTATAAATGTAACTGTTTTTAAAAAGCTGAAAAAATTAGGGCTGCATGTACCTGCAAATGTAGATATACTATATAGCAAAGGTCATTATTCTCACTTTCTCAGGATTTACTAGCTATAAATGTATGTAAAATTGTAATATATGTTTTATTTGATAAAAGTGTGATGAAATTCCTTGCAGACATGCGCTGGACATCAGAGAGCACTACGAGCGGAAGCTGGAGAGAGCCAATAACCTCTACATGGAGCTGAATGCAGTAATGCTTCAGCTGGAGCTCAAAGAGAAGGAGCTGCTCAGGTAACCCAGATCAGATCCTGGATTGGGTTACTGACGATTTTACATTATCCAGGGGTCAAATCTTTGTACATGGATTAAGGCCCATTCACACCAAGCACGATAACTATAAAGATAATGTAAATGTAAAGTAAGAATAGCAGAGTTCTGTCTGCCCAGTTGTGCACGTTTTCCCACCAAGTTTTTGTTTATAAATCCCATCTTTTGCATATGAAGTGGCGTACGAATATTTCAGGGCCTGTTTTGTATTATTCAATGGTTATAAGTGAGGCCAAAGCAGATGTGTTTATCTGTTATCTGCTATATACCTGACGCAGGAGGGAACAGTGTCTGGATAAGAAGTACCCTGGTCTGTTCAAGCATCACACCTCAAACACAGTGGACAAACTCATCAAGAAGAGAAGTGTCCCGCAGAAACTGCCGCCTCACGGAAAGAGGTAAGAACAGCTTTACATCATATTCAGCAAACCTGCAGGACACGCTTTTGTTTACTTAATGCTTTTCTTACTTAGTGTTGTTATCTTGTTTCTACTCCAAATATCTAAAAATTCTTAAATCAAGACGTAACTGTGAGGGGTAAGGTTAGGGGAGGGGTTAGGTGTGCGCATTAAAAGCATTGCATGCAGCTCAGCTTGTACCTGCATCCAGTCTGCATCCAGACCCTGATAATATGCCAGTGAAAGGCATGCAGTGTAACTTATGATTTCCTCTTTAACACCATCTTCAGACCGGACCTCCTGCGCTCAGAGATCATCCTCCCCAAGATGGACGCTGGAGTGCTGCAGGTGACCGTCCCGCCATGTTCAAACCGAGGGTCTACCTCACCCAGTCGGGCACGCAGGGTCAAAACCCGTCACCGGCGGGGCGGCAGGGGAAGCAGTGGGGATCTGTCCGGACCCAAGCACCCTTCTGCCCCTGCCAGTCGAGAGCGCGAGCCTGTGCCCAGCACGCCTCCTCCCGCCGCGCCAATCGTCGAGAGTGTTTCCGGATCCGCCATGAGGGAGGGTCAGCTGGAGCCGCCGCCGCTGAAGCTGTCTTCGTCCAGCCCGGACCTGCTGAGCTCCACCCGTAGGGTCGAAGACGGCGTCAGCGGAGCCGCCACACCTGAAGCCCTGGGCCGGGACCCCCGCGGGGGCGCAGAGGCTGGCGCCGGGCTGGACGAGACTCCGCCCAGAAGTGACACGGCCAGTGAGGACGCGGCGTCGCTGCCCTTCTCCAGCAGCCCAGACTCCCCCTGCTGCGGGCGGAGTGCTGCTGTGGGCAGACCGCAGGTGGAAGAGCGGGAGGAGGGCCCCGGGGCCGTGCGGCTGCCCAGAGGATCCAGCGGGAGCCACCTGACTCCCTCTGCCATACTGTACCGCGCTGCCATCACACGCAAACAGGTGCGCAAGAGGACAGGTCACCCACAAATTAAAATTCTGTCATCATTTACTCATGCTTTACTTCAGGGTTGGTCACCCCTTCATTTCAAACCGTTTATTTCTATTGCTAAACATAAGAGAAGATATTTGGAAAAAAGTTGTGAACCTGTTACCATTGATTTTCATAGTCCTACTGTGGAAGTCAGTGATTACAGAGTTTCAGCTTTCTTTAAAATATCTTCTTTTGTGTTTTTGGTGTTTTTTTTCATTCAATTTACAAATTAAAGGTGTGTTGAATTCCACAGCGCCGTGGGGTTTCCTCAGAAGAGGAAGAGGGCGAGGTGGACAGTGAGGTGGAATTACCAAGAAGACGGTAAGAAACATCTTCTGGGTGAACCATTATAGTTGCATAATTTAGGTAATTGATGCTTCACTTCCAAATCCATAATTTAAAAATGTGTCCTTGTTTTGGCAAATGCTCATGCACTTGGGTTGCATGGCAAATTGTAAACAGACCATTGACATTTCTTGATTATGTTAAAATTGATATATTTCTTACATGAGCAAACTACCTAACCTACTTGGCTAGTCCTGAGCTCCAGTTATAGGATATCTGCACATTCTGTATGTCTTGTCTGCTTGCTCAGTTCAGTTCATGTAAATCTCTCCTTACAAGCTAATGATCTCTATCAGGTGTGTTAAATATGGAAGACATTCAAGTTAAATTTTTGATGCCCTTCACTCGCTAACTTCCCTCCGTCTTATTCCCCCAGATGTATGTCACTGATTAGATTACACAAGTGTCCACTACTGGTGGAGGATCTGAATGGGTTTACATAGAAAGTCCTTGAGCACTTGGGAACTACACTGTTGTGACGTCACAATGGCATTGCATTCTGAGACATACAGGTGCTGGAGTGGACAAGCCAAGTCGCTCCCTCTGTCAAAATCAAGGGGTCGAGGTTACGTCCATGTAAACTTCCCTCATTCACTTTACGAAGTGGAACACACTATAAAATTGCAATTGGGATTCATTTGAGGGCAAGTGGTTAGGAAAGTTTGTGAGTGCGTGTCTAAAAGTGGAGTGAAACGCAGCCAAACACTCTCATCACTATGCCCTTATGCCTTCTAAGGGCGTACTCTCACTAGGCTCGGTTGCCTTGAACCATGCCGAAGCGCGGTTGTCCCCCTCCCCTGTGGAACAATTCCATTGACATTGTGTGGAGCACATATCATCATGCTCTTGCCAAGAGTAACAATGATACTTGTATTATCCACTGTGTTTTATTGTTAAATAAATCCTTGTTTAACTCTTTGCATGTTCTCTAATGTCTAATTTACAGACGGCCAACCAGTATAACCAAGTGCCAATCAGTGTCCACGTTCAGCTCAGAGAATCTGTCGGTGTCTGAGGGCGAGGAGGGCCACACCACCGACCACTCCCACAGCGGGACTCCAGACGTGGTCAGCACCAACACTGACGAGCGGCTGGATGACCGCAGTGATGACCTGATCTCACAGGGTTCCGAGATCCCTGTGGACATCACTGACCCAACCCTGTCCGAACGAGAGGCAGCTGCCCTCGAACAGGAGAGGGCCAACTTTGACCTGGAGCAAAACATCCTGGAGGTACACTGAGGAAATACAAATGTTGCCTTCTTGCATACTCTAAAACTGTTGATCCTGGAGGGCCACTAACTCCAGCCTTGAAATAAAACCTGCTTAACTCCTGAAGACCTTGTTTAGCTTGTTCAGGTTAGGGTTGGTGCTAGACTCTGCAGGACAGCTGACCTCCAGGAGCCCAACACTCATGTTGACCTTTGGGTCAAAAATGACCCAGGCACCATTTTAACAGCAGAAAAAAACTGTTAAAGTGATCCCAACATTAGAACTTTCAAATTTTAATGAATGCTGTACAGATTTAGGGTACAACAGTTGTCTTATGGGTCAATTTCGACCCGCCAGCTATAAAACCATTTTTACACCACAAAAACTACTGACACACACATGCACACTCCAACACAAACACACACAATAAGAATTGCTAAACACTTTTACACTTCTCCAGGTACTTTTATCATGGTAAAACCCACTGAGTGAACATTGCTGAAATACTGCACACTGTGTGTGATGAAGATCAGCTTGTTTCTTCATGCTGAATAGATTTGAGGATTGAAATTAAATTGATCTGCTTTAGTTTAGAGGGGTGTCCAAACTTGATCCTGGAGGCCGGTGTCCTGCAAAGTTTAGTTCCAACCCTAATCAGACACAGCTGGGCTAGCTGATCAAGCTCCTACTAGGCTTTCTAGAAACATCAGTGTATGTTGAGGCAAGTTGGAGCTAAAACCTGCAAGACATTGGGACCAGGACCAAGTTTGGGCACCCCTGGTTTAGAGGTTTAGTGAAGGCGGGTCTTTTTGACCCGAAGAACTTAGTAGTGTTTATTGAATTGTTGGACCACAAGTTCTGTCTCAGAGTCTGTGTTGATCTAGTCCAGCACTGGAGCTCCATATATAAAGTGTGCAGGAGTTTGATGGTGTGTTTGCTCTGTTCTCAGACGCGTGCGCTGTGTGAGGACTCGGACTGTGACAGTGCTGAACTGGACCAGTCCGGCAGCGGAGAGCCGAGCCGTCCCCCGAGTGCTGGAGGCTGGGGCCAGGGTCCTCAAAACTGAGACGCGTGCGCGCGCACACACACACACACACACACACACACACACACACACACACACACACACACACACACACACACACACACACACACACACACACACACACACACACACACAACCTCTGCAATCACGCACACACACACATACACACACACCACACCAGCACACAGTTTCATTTTAGTTGCACCAAAGCGAAACTGACATGCATTTATGTGAAACACGTGTGCGCACATGTCATCTGAGAATCACGACAGACACAAATCACTAGCCACCTAAAGAACAAACACACTGGTCGTACCCGCGGCGGGGTCAGACACTGCCTCGTGACCAGGATGTAGCCACGGATAATGTAGGCAGGACTGCAGGAACTATGTAAAAAGATCAATGCAACGAAACACTTCAGGGCATTCCCAATAATCAGCAATGATGTTTCCGTTCGGTTTACGCTGTTGTAGTGCAGACTGACCTCCTGGTGCTGCGTCGTCTCCGTTAATGCCAGGAAGACTCACGGTTAGCGCTAGCATTTAAAGTCAAAGGCTGCGTCCGAAATCCTCTACTACTCCAGTATGAAGAGAAGTGAGCCTTGTCAGGTATGCTTTTACCCATACACTAAGATTGGTCCTCTGCTTTTAACCCATCCAAGTGCACACAAACACATTTTGAGTGAGAGCACACTCCAGGGCCCGGGGAGTAATTAGGGGTTCAAGGCACTGAGATTTAGGGCTCTGGGGCCGGGAACGGGAATCGAACCTGCAACCTTTCAAGTCCAGTCAACAGCATGTTGTTTTCCCACAGCTCTGCCAGTAGGAGTGGTTGAGCTCAAGGGCATTAAATGAGCAGCCAATGAGAACTAGGGGGTGGGGCATGTCAGACACTAGAGAGCATCTGATTGGTCAGAAGATTTAATGAGGAACTGAAGTATGAGGCGACGGCAAAAAAATCAATGATCCATTAAGAAACTGCAAACTGTAGATGTTTATATCAGGTTTATATCCTCTACGTGTGAATGTTGTCACTGTTTTGGAGACTCTAGATTAGAGATGTGCTTAAGACTGCTCATTCTAACATCTATAAAATGTATTTTAATTTGACAGGACTTTTAATGCAACCGGGCTCAGACGCTTCTCGCCATACTATGATGAAATCTGACATACTACTCGGCTCACATACTGTTTTTCACATACTACAGTATGAAGTACACCAGGGGTGTCCAAACTCGGTCCTGTAGGGCTGGTGTCCTGCTGAGTTTATCTCCAACTTGCTTCAACACACCTGCCCAGAAGTTTCTAGTATATCTAGTAAGAGCTTGATTAGCTGGTTCAGGTGTGTTTGATTAGGGTTGGAGCTAAACTCTCCAGGACACCGACCCTCCAGGACCGAGTTTGGACACCCCTGAAGTATGCGATTTCAGACGCAGCACAAGTCTAGGCTGGATCTTTCCAGGAATGTATAGTTGTGGATGAAACTCCTGACGGCAGGAATCTTCATCCTTCAGCCCGGATCGAGTAGTTCTGCCAAAACTGTACTTCAGTAATCAGTTTCGACACGACGTACACATGATCAGGCCTGACTTCACCACGACACTGCTGAAAACACTGTTCTTACGCTGAGTTTGTGTCTTGTTTCTAGTCCAAATGTCTACAAACTCTTAAATCAAGAAGTGTTTTCTAGACAAGCCTTGATTTAAGGAATAATGAGTCAAAATGAAGTGAGTTTTTCATTAAAGCAAGCACAGTAATCGGCCAGTGGGGTGAATAAAATAATCTTGACATATGATCATTCTCCTTCCCCCATTGTCAGGTTATTCTGCTTGTTTTCAGGAGAAACTCACTTCATCTTGACTCATTATTGCTGAAAACAACACTATATGTTCTGCTTGTCTAGAAAATGCTTCTGGATTGAAGAGTTTGTAGATGTTTGGACTAGAAACGAGACACAAACTCTAATAAGAAAAACCTGTTTTGCAGAATATATACAGATGCTTCCTTTCTAAAGCATTTACGAGGTGCGCATACACAGATGTGACTCTATGATAATGACTATAATGCCCTGAAATGATGTAAATATCTATTTAGTAACTATTTATTTTAAAGGGATAATTCACGGAAAACGTTTGTGTTCAACAGAACAGTGGTGGTTTGAAGGGACAGTAAATAGCGAGTAAATTAGACTTTTTGTGTGAACTATCCCTTTAACATAACACATTAATAATAATAATAATAATAATAATAAAAGGTCCCGTTTGTATGAATCTCCTGTGCTCGTGCCACTTTACCACGACTGGAGGTCAGCGCGTGTGTGTGTGTAAATGTACAGTTCAAACACACACACACACACACTCAGACTGAATGGCACACAGAAATGTAAATGATCTATGATGACGTGGAGAATCTGCTCCGCTCCGTTCCAGCTCTTACCTCTCAGATTCTCTTTCAATACTCCTTTTCTTTCATAGGGACATGCAATATGTACATTTCAACCAATGGGAAGAAGCACTTTTATTTTCAGCACTGTACATAGAGTATAAATGAGAATAAATGTCATGTATATGAATCTAGCTTGCCAGATGTAGGTCTGAAAACCGTTCCTGAAGAACTAAATGCATGATATACATTTGTATGTATTTTAATTTTTAAATCAATTGTTTTTTATACATCTGAAGAAATGTTTGCACCTTTTTTACCTTGAATGTGTACTAATGTTGTGTTGCTTGTAGGCACTTTACGGTAGGATGTTTCTATACATGATCACGTTCTCATGTTGCACTGAACAGATGTATTTATGATGATGATTATGAGCGTTCCATAGATGCAAATCCACCCGTTCAAGAGGATGTATGTCAAGACATCCTTTTAAAATGTTTAAAATGGTAGTACTTTTTTTCTGATGATGATGATGATGATGATGATGACTGTCCAGGATGGAAACGACTGATGACGCAGGAATCCTCGCAGCTTTATTCAGTCTGAAGGCAACTCAATTCATCCACATTTACACAGACAGCAATAATCTGACTATGAATATATGAAACTGCTCTTTTAACGATCATCCGTGTACAGTAGATGTACAGCCAACACAAATCTCTGGAAAAAACATTGAATTAATGGAGATTTTAGTCACATTATTGAGGTCATGTAAATCATCATCCTGCAAAAAACATTTGATGACACGTTTTATGTTTGTGAACTTGTAAAAATTCAAATATATAATTATATATATATATATATATATAATTATTAAACAACTGCTAACTACAAAACTAACTGTGAACATACTGTATATGTATCCAGTATATGATGTAGAGTCGCTGTTCTCCGGGGTGCGGTGTGTGAGGCAGCTTTACAGTCTTATTTTACCGCTGCTTACACACATCTCTCAATTCTTTGCTTCTTATTTTTCACACAAACCATCACAAATGCACACATTTGCCATAACCTTATATTTTTGGATACATACATTTATTCAAAAGTGAACCCCTGTGTGCTGTTGGGTCGTTTTCATCCACTCTGGGCTGATTTTCAGTCTTAATTTGGCCACAGCCTTCTCTGTGTTTCAGCAGATGCAGTGATGTTTGCTGACTAATCTGATTTTCACACATATTTTGGGAAAAATCAACAGTAACAATGACAGATTGTCCCTCTTCCCAGCAGATAAAACCAGCAGCAATCAAGAGTGCATGATTATATGCTGTCATGGCTTTGCAATCAATAAATGTGATTATAATGGAAGTCAATGGGGCAAAAACAGCACCAACAGAACCAGAGGGGAGTCAATCTGAACAAGGGTTAAAACACTTGTTTCTTAAGCTCCTACAAGTATATTTAAAGGTTATTTTAGAG
The DNA here is from genome assembly GCA_903798115.1 of Danio jaintianensis. NCBI lineage: Eukaryota > Metazoa > Chordata > Actinopteri > Cypriniformes > Danionidae > Danio > Danio jaintianensis. Next base: position 406,384 of record CAIGQV010001356.1, on the reverse strand, counting down.
CAGGGGTGTCCAAAGTCGGTCCAGTAGGGCTGGTGTTCTGCAGAGTTTAGCTCCAACTTGCTTCAACACACTGGAAGTTTCTAGTATACCCAGAAAGAGCTTGATTAGCTGCTTCAGGTGTGTTTAATTGGGGTTGGAACTAAACTATGCAGGACACCGGCCCTCCAGGACCGAGTTTGGACACCCCTGCTTTAGAGTAATGGGCAGAGAGAACATTTGTGGTGAACACAACAGCAAGACTGAATCCAAACTATTCATTCTTTTTACAGTATTCATTCAATCATTTTCTTTTTAGCTTAGTCCCTTTATTCATCAGGGGTCGCCACAGCGGAATGAACCACCAACTATTCCAGCATATGTTTTACACAGCGGATGCCCTTCCAGCTGCAACCCATCACTGGGAAACACCCATACACTCCCATTCACACACATACACTACGGACAATTTAGTTCATCAATTCCCCTATAGTGCATGTGTTTGGACTGTGGGGGAAACCGGAGCACCCGGAGGAAACCCACGCCAACACGGGGAGAACATGCAAACTCCACACAGAAATGCCAACTGACCCAGCCGAGGCTCGAACCAGCGACCTGAGTGCTGTGAGGCGACAGCACTACCCACTGCGCCTATTACAGTAATTATTTAATTGAATTCATCTGGTTGTGAATACAGTAATGCACACCATGGAAGAAAATAAATATGTGACCCACGTGTAGTTGGACAGGAACTGGAAAGTGTGTTTGGAAAAGGTGATTATAATTACAGTAAGGAATGATCTGTGTGTGAAACAGAATAGAGTGAACACAAAAGCACAGGTCAGTTTTCATCTTACAATGTTATTATACTACTGAATGCTTGATTCTGATTGGCCGATGATCATTCGAAGGTGTGCTGTTATGTTCAGATAAACGACGCTCTCTTCTTATCTAACCTTGTGATTTTAGTGGCTAATTCACCTGATTTTGTAGATCTCATAAGTAGAGTTCAGTATGATTTGCTCCTCCCCCAATGACGGCTGGGTTTAGGGGCGGGGCTTGGTGCCACGCCTCCTTTTAAAGATCCTACATTTTTGCACAAGTGAACTTTATGAAATATGAAACGTGAAATGGATGTAAACACACCGCTCATGTCGAGCAAGTGCTGTTCAACGGAGCAGGTTCCACAGTATTCCCTGCTTATATCTCTATTATAGACTGGAATAAATGCAGTTTTTAAAATATCATTAAGGTCAATATTAGATATTATAACAACATTATTATAAGCCCCCTTAAGAAAAATCATTTTATTATCTACAGAACAAACAACTGTTGTCTAACAGCTTTCCTAATTAACCTAGTTAAGCCTTTAAATGTCCCTTTAAGCTGAATACTAGTGTCTTGAAGAATATCTAGTCTAATATTATGTGCTGTCATCATGGCAAAGAGAAAAGACATCAGTTATTAAAACTATTTAAAAATGTGTTGGGGAAAAAACATCTGTAACAGTTTAGTTTGAGCCACAATTTACCGTATAAACAAACCATTAACCAACACTACTAGCTCAAAGGTGCAGTTTGTAAGTCTGACACCCAGTGGCTGAGATAGGTATTGCACTCCTGCTTCAAACACATTCACTCGGCCCCTCCTCTGACGAGTCCACGCAAGAGCAGGTTGACAGATTGAGGACACCAACAGGAGCGAGCCTGACTATCCTATCAAGTCTACACCGTGTCTTAATAAAAGCAACGACATGCGATAGAGGGAATATTCTCCATATTAAAGGAGTTTTTGTCCTAAACAACACCTGGAATTGATATATTAGAAACTATTTCTCACAGATGAACAACAGAAAACTGACAGTGATCAGCTCAGGTACACCTCATGTGCTTTATTCAGTGTTAAATGCTGATAATGTGAGTTTGAATGCCATTTTACATGACATTTATTGCCATACTACTGAAAGCAGCAGCAGATAGTTCACCTCAGATCTGGACAATAAAACAAACCGTCTGAAACTGAACGTTAGAACTGTGACTCAGTGCAAACCAACACATATCAGGGATTCAGCATCTACATTTAATAATGTTAAAGAGGTTTAATATGTATTAATTAGATTATAAACCATTTGGTGAGTGAGTGAGTGCATATTCTGTGCTTCTGAATGGCTGTATTTACATTTCTGTGGTGTTTCGGTAGCGTGTTGTTAGGACACGGGGTTACAGTGTAACCTGCTCACCTAATGTTTACGCTCGTAATATTTATATTATTTGCTAATTAATAACCTCATGTGGAACTCTGAACCTGCGTCTCATTTTGGAGTCTGCTACTGTCCACAGGACGTCGCATTTCGGTCAGACGCATGCTTTTAGAGTCCTTCTGACTGAATGAATGAAATACTGTGTTATCCACCATCTGGCAACCCGGGGTGCTGAAATACAATTGGCTAAAGTGGCAGTGGGCGGGTTAAAAGAACCAAAACACAGACAGCTGTTCCAGCACGTCTGACTTCAGCATTGTTTCTCAGATTAACAAGAATGTTCACTCAGCATGTTTCTGAATATCTGCACACACATGATGGTGTTTTTATGATACAGAAGAGTCAAAAACTTACATGCAGCAGCTTTAATAAACTACTAATTATCTGCTTAATAATAGTTATTAAGGTAATGGTTGTGTTTAGGTGTTGGGCAGGATTAGACATGCAGAATCAGATAACACTTTATAACTATTAATAAACAGGTAATATCTCAATAACAGGCAGGTAATAGGCCAGTAGTACAAGGTGTGAACTGCGACCAAAATTAAATTATTTTTAAAAAATTATAATAATTTCAATAATTTATACCATGTATATTTATGCATGGGGCGGTGCGGTGGGTAGCGCTGTTGCCTCTCAGCAAGAAGGTCGCTGGTTCGAGTCCTGTCTGGGTCAGTTGGTGTTTCTGTGTGGAGTTTGCATGTTCTCCCCGTGTTGGCCTGGGTTTCCTCCGGGTGCTCCGGTTTCCCCGACAGTCCAAACACATGCGCTATAGGGGAATTGAATAAGTTAAACTATCCGTAGTGTATGAGTGTGTATGGGTGTTTCCCAGTACTGGGTTGCAGCTGGAAGGGCATCCGCTGCGTAAAACATATGCTGGAATAGTTGGCGGTTCATTCCGCTGTGGCGACCCCTGATTAATAAAGGGACTAAGCCGAAAAGAAAATGAATATTTATGCGTTATAAAAGTAGACTTCTACACGAAGAGCAGTAAAAAACAAGAAACAGCGGCATAGTTTGAGCATTTCATGTTTAATTTTGCATGTTTAATTCTTCATTCCAGCTGCACTCCAAATCTACAATATTCTGAAAACGTGCACAAAAAGGTATTTTAGGTTTGTTTTTTAAATGCTTCCTCCTGCAAGAAAAATAAAATAGAAAAACAAATAAAAATAAAACAGAAAACATAACTATTACTCAAGCAGAGTCGAGAGGAAACTAGTGTTAATTCTAGAAAGTTCCTTCTAGTCATGTCATTGATCAGTAACTCAGTCGCATCATCATCATATAAACGTGGTCGATTGGGAATCCTCCAGTCTGGGCTCTACAGATTAAAAAAAATACTCTCTCTAAAAGAAATATTTTCAACTCATCATCATCATCATCATTATTATTATTATTATTATAGCAGTCATGTCAGAAACTGCAGCATCTCCCGACCCTCCCTCCAACAAAATCTCCAACTTCAGGATAGAGAAAAACAACGAAAGACAAAGCTCCAGGAATGACAAATCTCCAAAAATGTGGACTAAGCAGACGTGGCCTGACTAATCCGTCCGCGGCAGAAAGCAGAGCTCTGATCTAGGACTTTAAAATCTCAACCTTCCTAGAGTTAAATTAAGATAATAAATAAATATCTGACGGAGGAAAGCGCTCGCTCTAGCGTCCGCCCGCAGTTGCTCTCTTTTTTAGATTTTCTGGTTTTTATAAGAAAAATCTGAGATAACAAAAATGGTTTATTTATGCGTTTATCAGATTTTTCCTCCTTCGCTTCCGAGCGCCAATGTGAACCGACAAGAGAAGACGCAAAGAAAAAGAAAAGAAGACGTTAAAAACTGTACGCAAAAGGGAGATTAAAAACATCTGCATGAAATAAATAAATAAAATAGTCGTGTATATCCATGAAGCGTAGCTGGGGTGAAAGGAACAGACAGGTGGAAAATACTTGGTTTCCTTTTGCACTTTAGAGAGCGTAAATGTGATGGAGGAAGAGAAGAGACGGACACCGCTTCAGTTAGCCGCCATTCCTGTCGCCTCGGACGAGAGTCTGCAACACACACACATCAGGACAGATCACACACACTTCTGCAGTGACAGATATAACAACACCTCGCACAAAATCATCAAGCAAAACAAATTAGTTAAGCGCTGATCTGTTTCAAAACTAAGTCACTAAATGAAATATGTAAAGCATGTCTGTTTCCACACAGCTGACTCTTAAAGGGACCGGGAGACGAGACTCTGATTGGTTTAATGCATTACATTATTATAAATATTAAAATTACAGCAACACTCGCGCACAATACACAGCTGATTCAGTCGTCTGCCTAGCGACATAAAAAGAGCAGCACACTTCTTTTTTTTCCTTGTCAACAAAAAGGCAGTGTGGTGCGCCTCGCGTTTTCTCAACGTTCGGTGTGATCGGCCCCTTAAACAGTAGACTGGAACCATTTTTTATTCTCTTCAGCCTATTTTATTTGTTCTTGCGGGGTCACTTTTAGCCTAGCATAATGAATTAAACCGGATCGGACTGAGAATAATGTTTAAAAAAAATAAAGATAATTTTCCTATTCAAAGCTGGAGTCTTCTGTAGTCACGTCCTGTAATATGACTGACAGAAAATGACAAATTACTACTTTCTAAGCCATTATTGCTAGAAACTACACACTCTGATTCTGGCGGAAAGATTACTGCACACTGAATGGGAAATTTTCCTCCTTAAGTCAGTCTTTGTTCAGGATTTGTTAACATATGTAAATGTGTGAAGTGTCACAAGCAACGCATCAAATTCCACTGATTTCTCCTCTTTCAGGAGAACCATCTCTCCTTCCTCTCCATGCAGGACTGGATGAACACACTGTGTGATCAATATGTCACCTATTCCTCTCTATTCTGAAGAAGAGAGAGGAGAACAGAGCATCACTGCTTGAACTGACTCCCAAATGTTTTGCGTTTTTCATAATGGATTAATACTTATCGGAAATTGTGCCGATGTCATTGGCCCATGAACATTTCCTGCTTGTTGTCAAACTATTTCATAACTGTAACAAGAGGAGATTCAATCATAACTTAATGTTAAAATAACTATCATAACATTATCAATGTGTGGCTCTTTTTGGATTCTCAGAAGCTTTAGAAATTAAAAACGTAAAACAGGAAATACGTTGGCACCATTGTTTTTGCTTACATCCCTCAAAATAGTCTATAGTGAAGGCAGGCTGCTGCTGCCCCAGGCGGAGGGATATTAGGCAGTGGATGAACGGGCTGTTTTCAGAGGGCGCATTGAAACTGCAGACACTCTAGTTGTGTAATATATATGTCAATATCGCATAAAAGATTTGTGAATAATGCTGCGTTTTCATCCAACGAGTCCAAGATAGGGTTGCACGTTACTGGAATTCGGTACCAATCGATAGTGAAATTTTAAAAACGTCCATTTCCCGCTGACATTTGAGCGCTGTTGAGCGTTCTTAAACAGCGCTGATTTTACTGAGTGTTACACAGATACAGGGACACTGGAACGTTTTAAAGCGTGATTCATCAGCGGATCGCTCGTATGTCAGCTTATAGACAAACCAGCTGATCGATCAACTGATGACCTTCACGGCCAATCACAGTCATTTCTGTTGAGCACGTGAACACAACAGCCAATCAGCACTGCCAATTGCGCGAGTCTGTTCCTCATATAATAAATGACCTCAGAAGACCAAACACAATGAAGACGTGGTGAAGAGGCGCGAGATGCTGTTTGGGAGCGCAGACAGACGCTCAAGACAGTTCTGGAGGGAAGAATAATAATACTGAGCGGCTGGGGTGACGGTCGGCCCGCTGGTTTGCCCATTAATGCTATTTTGATCCTCACATGATCTCTTATAACAAAAATCACATGACATTTTTTAATACGCATGCTGGGATTTATCTGGTAAAAGTGTCTCCATCATAGTGTATGCACATTTTTCCGTCTCGGACAAATGTTTATCCTTGTGGACATCATCTGTATATGCGCATCTTGGCGTTTCCATCCAGGGGTCTTTATGCGAGATTCAAAAATGTGATTAAAAACAGGTGGATGGGAACGCAGCTAGTGTATGACAGTATGGTGTCTGTACCGTGCGTTGATCAGGTATTCGGCCAGGCTGATGCTGGCGGGCGAGCCGGTGATGGTGACCTGCCGGTCGGTGGATCCCTCCACTGGGTTGGCGATCTTGATCTGAGCGCCCGACATCTGACGGATCTCGTTAATCTTGGCACCTTGACGGCCGATGATGCAGCCAATCAACTGCAGGAGTACAAGCACACACACAGCATTAACACACACACACACACACACAGCTGTGCCCGTTTCTCAAACACTAAAGACACACAGCATTGTTTATTCTCTCTTACATTCACACACTTAGAAACTCACCGACACTCAATGGCGTTTTCAAATGGTTCTTAATATATATTTAGTTTTAACTTTCTGTATAAGTTTTTTAAATATTCTGTAACTGTGTTAAAAAATAAAACAGTGAGAGTGAGTGAGAGAGAGATGGAGAGAGAGATTGAGAGAGAGAGAGAGAGAGAGGGAGAGAGAGAGAGGGGGAGAGAGACTTAAACCACAGGATCATTAATATAAGTAGACAGGTTACAGAAATGTTGAAAATGATCACATTATTCTGAGTATGTTTAATATCACAGCTGAAGTAAATATGTGGAGCATTATTAAAGCAGCGGCTGGAAAATTGGTTCATTCTTTTTTGATTATTATAGCTCATTATCAATGTTAAAGACGGCTGTGCTGCTTCATATTGTTGTGGAAACTATAACTGGCATAAGCTCAGAATTAGGGAATTCACACACATCTACACTCACCCATGTCCTAAGTTACACACAAATTCATCAAACTGTTTTTTCTTTAGCATGAGATGAAAATATAAAGAAAATATAGAACAAAATAAGCAGAATACATTATTATTACTCCTCCAGTTACTCACATCGTTAGGAATGGTCAGTTCATGAGAGCCTGTCTGTGCAGAGGCGTCCATCCCAGCTGCACACAGAGAACAGCACAGTCAGAGTGCGCGCACACACACACACACACACACACACACACACACACACACACACACACAATACAGCACTTTTCTTGTAACATTAAGGATTGCCTTTACAATTAAAACATAATTAGAACTTTGATTTTCTTCAATATGATTTTCAGGCATATTGACAACTCAACAAACACACACACACACACACCTGTGAACCCTTGGCTACTGGGGGCCAGAGGAAACGGGCTCTGCTGCATCGCCAACTGGTGGAGCTTTGTGAGCTGCGGAGACACAACACAACCGTCACACATACACACACACTCCAGAAAAAAACTGCTCAAAGTCTACTCTTACATCAGGCTGAGGAATGGCATGTTGTCCCTGCACCGCGTATGCCTGCAAAACACACACACTTCAGGATTACACACACATCAAATACACACCACACATAAATAGACAGAGACACACATGATTGCATGCACACACAAATGGGCGCACACATACAGGCACACACACACCTACACAAAGGTGAACATATGCATGCACAAACACACAAACAGGCACACACATGTATGCGCGCTCTCACACACACACACACACACACCTGTCCTCCTGCAAAAATGACAGGCGATCCTGAGGGTTTGGGTCGGTAAGGGATGGTCACACCTTTAGGAGGAGACTGAAAGCAGAGGGTAAAACACCACAGTAAACACTCCACAGTCACCTATACTGTACTTACACAGACAAATATAAAATCATGAATTGAATGTTAAGGTTTGAGTGTGTGTGTGGAGTGAGTGAGTGAGTGCTGTACCTCCAGCATGACCACACAGATCTGTTTGACACACTCGATGATGGACAGCGGGGTCCCGGCGATAGTGATGGCTCTCTCTGTGGAGTTGGGCAGCATGTCTCCTGCCACCTGTACCTGAGCTCCTGTCGACTGCGCAGCACACGCGGGAAAGAGGATAAAAAGAGGATCTTCAGGCCACACTTCTTTAATCAACACTATTTCAATATCTGAGAGCAACAGAATCTAAAGACGACATGTTTTACACCACTTGAACATCGCCAGTTTGTGTGTTTAACCTTTTATTAATATATGCAAAAATATTTGGTATTTTTATGATTTTAGTAAAGATAAAAACTTACACGCAACACCTTTAACATGCTACAGGGAGAAGATGCACACACACTTCAGGTGTACATTAGGACACGTTTGTGTAATTATATTTATTAAACATGTTCAATAATTCCCAAAGCATTAAATATAGTATTATAGATGTTGTGTTCAGGTGTTCAAGAAATAAAGTAAACATGACTTTTAAAATGGAGTGTACAGAGCAGTTACTCAGTGAGCAGGAATGTAAAACCCGGAGCAGATGCCCAGATTATACTGAACCGTCAGCAGAGAGAGGAACGGGCTCTGAACACACAACTCTGTGCTTATTTTATTTATTTATTATTAACACACTGACAGGCGGGAACACAGCAACTGACGCAAGTCCGTCAGACTCATATCGATAGAACTTTAACCCATCACAACAACACGCTTACCACTACAACCAGCAGGGGGCGCTGTATGCCTAAAACCAGCGATGTGGGTAAATTTTACACACGTGCAAATTCCGATTAAAAATGGCTAAAAAAAACCATAATATTTGACTGTATTATGCCACTGTGTTAAAGAAAGTCATGAGATCAACTATACTTTTGTCCTGTTTTAGTTCAAGACTTTTTTATGCAGGCTACAGTTTCACTTTCATAACGGCAGACTGGTTTAGCTTATCTCCTGCCAACGAGAACTAGAAGTAGAAACACTTTCTGGTGACGTAATGTTATAATGCAGTGTGTTAATCCTATATCAAGATGAAATTTAGATGACTGAAATAGCCTATAGACAATGATGAATAATTTAATCACACTGCATATGATCTATGATGCGATGAAAACTCCAAGAGGACAGTTTCACCTGATCAATTATTGATTGGTTTAGTCTGAAATGTATAGTTTAAATAGGAGAACACCAGCAGTAAAGGCTGAAACATCAGAACGTGATTGTTTTGTGTCTCGGAGGCTCTTCAAATTATCTAGCAAAACAATCATTTGACATGAGATTATTCTGCTTCCCCATTGGCAGATTACTTTGCTTGTTTAATGAAATACTCAATTTTGACTCATTATTTCTGAGAACAAGACTATATGTTTTACTTGTCTAGAAAATGCTTCTCGATTTGAGAATTTGTAGATATTTGAAGTAGAAACCAGAGGAAAACTCTAGTACGTAGTGTTTGTTGTGAGTGTATTGTGGCTCAGGGTCCCGCACCTCCCTGATCTCCTTGATCTTGCATCCTCCTTTGCCGATGAGCGAGCCGCACTGGCTGGCCGGAACCACGATCCGCAGCGTCACCGGCGGCTTGGAGGTGGCCGTGCTGTTAGACATGGAGCTGCTGATGTCCTGATCAACACACACATATGCTTATTTGATGCTGAATTAATTTAAGCAGCAGTTCTGCCTTACACAGGATTAAGAAACTTGAACACTGTCATAAAGACAATCCGCTCTACATGTAAATCCATCTACTATGAGCTTGATGTAATTCTGCTGACATTGATGATTACTGAATATTAATCAGATGATGTCATTACGCTGCTGCGCCGTCAGCCAATCACTGCAGTGCTGATCATGATCTGGAGGAGGGAGAGATCTGTCCCTCACAGCACAGATCTCAGATCAGCTCATACTGATATTTTATCAACGCTATTATATTTATAATTTGACTTTGATCGCACTCAACCTGCAAACTAGAACAGAAACTGTATGAAAGCAGACAACCGCACTGACAGTTAGAGGAACCACAGATTGATATTTGGTTCAATGATGCTAACATTCAGCACAATCCATCAATTCCTCCTTTCTGTCTGTTCTTTCTATGAGGGAATTCAGCAGAAGCACATCTCAGGCGTCTCTCTCATCAGTTAGTAGCGCTACATCATACTGCACAACAGAAATCACTCAGCCCGTGAGTTGGCGGTCAGCAGGAGATAGTGATGTTTTTGTCCTATAATGCTGCGACGTCACGCCAAAACGATCAACCGAATATGTGAGCGTGTCTAATGTGTGTATAAAGATGTAAAGAGCACCTCCTCCAGCTTCTCGATAATCATGGAGAAGGCCTTGAAGATTGCGGTGGTGGGGCCTGCCAGCGTGATGATGCGTTCAGGGCAGTTCCCTTCAGAGATGTTGATCCGCGCACCGCTCTGCACACACACACACACACACACACACACACACACACACACACACA
>CAIGQV010001356.1:337531-381692 GCA_903798115.1 Danio jaintianensis | reverse complement strand
ACACACACACACACACACACACACACACACACACACACACACACTCCAGCTTACCGTTCTCCACATCGAGCGGACAGGAGTTCAGTATGTCTATGGATCTCACAGTGCTGTATCCAACACTAAACACACAAACGGAGCGCAGATCAGACCGAGAAGAGGAGTCAACCTACACTGCTCTCACAGTATCATGTCATCCATTCGCGTCAATTCCATATCTCAGTGCATCGACCATGCTTCACATACACAGCTTTATATTTGACTTCACAACACAAGAATACAATATTGTCTTTTAACACAAGCAGTCAGATATATGAGCTGTAGCTTTAATTTGACTTGTTCAAAGAAAGAAACACTCTTCTTGAATCTATCAATCAGAACTCAAGCATAGGCACAGAAGATGACATGAGCATTTATAACAAATACACAAACGTAAATATTAATCTCGCTTGCTTTTTGATCGCTGTCGAGCGAGTTCTTAAACGCCTATGATTGGCCATTGTATTCCCGCACTCAACAGAAAGGGCTGTGATTGGCTGTAACGGTCAGCGCTGTTCACCGAGCAGTGTTGAGGACACTGAAGAACAGCCGTGGTGATCAGCTGATCCAGAAACACACACGCAGTGAATTGTGCTCAGTTGTCTGCTTTTTAAGTAGTTGGAGTGTTTTAATTACTCGCCCTCGCCATAGTATTCTAAAGCGACAGCGCATATGAGATAAATGACCTCATTGTGTTATAACCGGTTATGATCTATTACTGAACTGATACTGAATCGTCAACATCTGCATCATGGTGCATTGATGAAGCTATGAGTTTTAACACCCCCTAATAGACAGACAGACAGACAGACAGTAGGACAGATGCTCACGTGTTGGTCTTCTGGCTGTTCTCCATCTTCTCGTCCTGCAGGAATCGGGCGTTGCTGTAAGACGTGGCCGGTTTGCTTGCGCGTGTGGAGGAGAAGCTGGTGGGCGATGTGGCGGTGACGTGATGCCCGGGTCTCACTGGCTTAGCTGAGAGAGGAGAAAAACACACGCACGCACGCACGCACGCACACATGCACACACACACACACACACACGCACACACACACACACACACACACACACACGCGCACACACACACACACACACACACACATACACAAAGATTAGTTCACGTGTGGAATAGAGTGAAGATAAAGGATAAAAAACTGGGTCCCACTTTATATTAGGTGGCCTTAACTATGTACTTGCATTAAAATATAAATGCAATGTACTTAATGGGTTGATAATGTACTGCAGGACACTTCTGCTGCTCTTGAGGTGGGATACGGGTCGGGTTAGGGGCAGGTTTGGGGGTATGGCTAAGTTTAAGGATGGGTTAAGGTGTATGGGATGCTCAACAGTGTAATTATAAATGTAATTACAGATGTAATTAGATGCAGGTATTTAATCAACCATAAGTACAATTTATTTACACAATAAGTACGTTGTAACATGATTAATTTCAATGTAAGTACACATTAGTTAAGGCCACCTAATATATAAAGAGGAAGGAGAAACTTTATTGTCATTGTCAGAATCAGAATCAGAATCGGTTTTATTGCCAAGTGTGCTTACACACACAAGGAATTTGTTTTGGCTACAGAAGCTTCCAGTGTACATAAAGTGACAAGTGACAACACAAAATAAATATGAGAAAAATACGACACACATTGAACAGAGATGCAGTTAGACAAAAGAGCTCTGGATGATGAATTGTTTGTGCAGATTTGTTATAAATATACAAGTTATAAGGTGCTGTGTACAAGTGCGTATGGAGAAGTATTGCACATGTTTATTGCACAGTAGGGGAATAATTAGCTGTTCATGAGGTAGATGGCCTGAGGAAAGAAACGTTTCCTGTGTCTGGCTGTTTTTGTTTTATTCTTGTAATAATAATAATAATAATAATAATAGAATGAAATTTGTTTGGCAGCTCTCAGAGATCAGCAGCAATAAGAAATACAATAATAATAAACAAAAAGATATTTGCACTAATAAATATCATAACCCAGTCCTGGTGTGAAGTGTTTGGTGCATTAGCAGCAGCATGTGGAAGAGGGCAACAGCTGAGTTTGCTATAATCAGCTTCAGTTTCTCAGCAGCCATGTGTGTGTGTGTGTGTGTGTGTGTGTGTGTTATGGGGAAATATATGGTATATAAGTAAGAAAAGCATTTTTTGCAGTGTATCTCATGTAATTTGCATATATTTCCATATATCAGATTCCTATATTCACAGTCAATAGCTACAGCCCTAAAAAATCACCAAAAACGTTCAGAGATGGTTTCAGACAAATCATTAATGTCAATGTACTCTACGAGAGGATCTGAGAGAGTGTGTGTGAATGTGAATGCAGTGTTCAGAGTACCGATCTGAGCGGTGTTGGGGCGGCGCAGCGGGTAACGCAGCCTCATGGCATCCCGGATGCGCTCCACCTCCTGCTGGTAGCGGCGGCGGTCGTTCATCGCGCCCTGTTTGGCGTCCTTCAGTGCTGTCTCCAGCGCCCGAACCCGCTCAGCCGTAGAACGAAGACGTTTCTCCAGCTTCGGAAGCTCACAGCGGAGATCTGCATTATCACGTACCAGCTGCTCAACACAGAGTCAGCAATGAGTCCCACAACCAATCGAAATCAATTCAAGTTCATTTGTACAGCACTTTTCACAATAGTTACTGTTTCAAAGCAGCTTTACAAACGGTGCACATTATTGCAAGGTTATTAGTTGCCATAACATTATTAGTTGCTAATAACTTTAACGAATGAACTAGTAAGTAAAAGTTTTTCAGAGTGAAAGTTACTATATATAAGCATAGTTAACCTGTGTATAGTGTATAGGTGATGTCTGTGTGTAGATGTTCAGTGAAGTGTGTGGATATGATGGAATGAAATGGATTCAGTGAAATGCAGGATATGTCCAACAAGATATGTCCTCACCTGTTTATGAACCTTTGTAAGCTGATCCAGGTTGTTCTCAAGAAAGGAAATCTTCTGCTTCTGGGTGTTAGACCCCCCACTATCATCAGGTCCAATTTCTGAACTCTGTGCAAAGAGAAGATGTGCTAACACTTTACTGTACACTGCCTTTTACATTACTACAGAAATAACAGTTAAAATAACCCTTGTGTGTTGTTCAGATTGACTCCCCTTTGGTTCTGTTGGTGCTGTTTTTGCCTCATTGACTTCCATTATAATCACATTTACTGAAAACCAGCAGCAGTCAAGAATGCCTGATTATATGCTGTCATGGCTTTACAATCAATAAATGTGATTATAATGGAGGTCAATGGGGCAAAAACAGCACCAACATAACCAAAGGGGAGTCAATCTGAACAGAGTATTGTTGAGTTTTTGAAAGCATTTTCCCAAAATATGTGTCAAAATAAGCGTTGTCGGCAAAAATCATCACATTTGCTGAAACACAGAGAAAGCTGTGGCCAAATTAAGCCTCAAAATCAGCCCAGAGTGGATGAAAACCACCCAACAGCACACAAAGGGTTGAATGTAAAAATGTGCAACTCAATCAAGCCGTAACCCTACAGTAAGTGCATGCTGTTAATGAATATTCCACAGTACTTAAATGTAGAATTACACTGTAAAATGAAGCATAATCAAAGACACACTACAGTAGAAGATCTCTTCAGCGCATGATCCACGTTCAGGTGTGGAACTCACTTTTTTAACCCGAGTCGTGAGGTCTTGAACGAACAGCTTGCGCAGGTTGTGGAGGGTCTGGAGTTCCCGGGCCTGTGAAAGACAAACTCAAAATCACTTTCCAGAACTTTCTCATTCACTGTTACTCGCTGGTGGAGTCAGACTGAGCTGAAAACGCATCTAATCCTTTCTGTTTCCCTACTTGCCCCCTAAAGGTAGGCGTACACAGTTACATTTGTTCTGTCGTAGGAGTTTGTACATTTTTTTCACATCAGGAGAAGTCTTGTAAATCGTTGATGCTCGTTTGGTTGCGGATCGATCATTTTTAAACATGTCCAAAAAGTTCGGGAGCTGTTAGCTTGAGTTCATGAGGTGTGTTGACCAGCCGCTAGTAACCTTATCAGTGAAACTTAAGATGCAAATATTTTGTACACTGCAAAAAACACTTGTTACTGAGAGTTTTTGTCTTTTAAATATCTACAAACTCTTCAATCAAGAAGCTTTTTCTAGACAAGCATAAATATCGTCTTGTTTTCAGAAATAATGAGTCGGAATGAAGTGAGTTTCTCCTTAAAACAAGCAGAATAATCTGACAGTGGGGTAAAGTAAAATAATCTTGTTTTGGCTTTGACATAAGATTATTTTGTTCACCCCATTGGCAGATTATTCTGCTTAATTGCTTCATTTTTTCATATCACTTCTGAAAACAAGACAATATTTTATGCTTGTCCAGAAAATGCTTGAATTAAGAATTGTTAGATATTTGGACTCAAAACAAGACAAGAAAAATCAATGTGACATGCCACAATTTCTACAATTTATTAATTTCAAGAATATAAATAATGTACAAATAAATAGCTGTACTGTTTTAGCCAGAATTGGCACAATAACATGTAATTTCAAACCTTATGAACTGTTCGCATCTCACAAGGAGAATATATGACTGTTTCGTGGTTGACTGAAACATGGATTGAGGTCAAAAGTGGCACATTTCACTGCTAAATGTCCCACCTCCATCTGTGTATAATTAATGCAGCATAATTATGAGTAATAACTGAGGCTGTTCACACAGAACACGTCTTTGTGTTTACAAATGCGAGATGCATCACTCAGAAATGGTTTTTTTGACATTTTTTTCTTTTAAAAGTAATGCAATAGTTCCTTTCCCTGGTAATTAGTTAATTTTATAATGATGTAATTCAGTTACCAACACAGTTACTAATTGTGAGATGAAACTAGTAACTCTGACTAATTACTTTTTTAAGTAATGTGCTCAATGCTGGAAAACAATGATATAAACACACAGTCCAAGTCAATTATTCGCCCTCCTGTGATTTTATTCTTCTTCAAATATTTCCCTAATGATGTTTTCACAGATTCAGGAATTTCTCACAGTATTTCCTCTAATATTTGTTCTTCAGGAGAAAGTCTTATTTGTTTTATTTCGGCTAGAATAAAAGCAGTTCTTAATTGTTTTAAAGCCATTTTAAGGTCAATATTATTCGCCCCCTTCAGCAATATTAGTGTTGGATTGTCTCCAGAACAAACCACTGTTATACAATGACTTGCCTAATTACCCTAACTTTACCCTAATTAACCTAGTTAAGCCTTTAAATGTCCCTTTAAGCTGAATACTAGTGTCTTGAAGAATATCTAGTCTAATATTATGTGCTGTCATCATGGCAAAGAGAAACGAATAGAAATACAGTTATTAGAAATGAGTTATTAACACTAATATGTTTAGAAATGTGCTGAAGAAATCTGCTCTCCGTTAAGCAGGATTTGGAGGAAAAATATACAGGGGTGCTAATAATTCTGACTTCAACTGTATATAAATATAGTTTGTTTTTTTTTGCACTGTATTAAATGATCTGATGGAGTTTGAGTATTCTCTCTCTGTGTATTACAGCGGAAACTTACAACGGTCTCCTCAAGGCCCTTGAGGTCCTGTTTGGACTGCTCGTGTCTCTCCTGCTGAAACCTGAAGAGGAAACTCACAGACATTATTAACAGATTCAATGCACAGCGTAAAAACCTCTGCTTCAGACTCTGGGTGTACTGTATATAAACACGTACGACATCTGCTCCAGACAGGCGCTCTTGCTGTCGTCCTGCAGCTTCAGATTGCTGAAACTGGAGCGCACGTGAGCCAGCTCTAGCTCCAGAGCCTGGTTCTTACTGCAGAAACATGCAATGACACCATTAACACCTCAATATAATATTCACACATTATATCTATATATCTGACTAAAATGCTATCAGTACACTGCAAAAAAGTACACCTTTTGTCTTGTTTATAGTCCAAATATCTAAATACTCTTGAATCAAGAAGCATTTTCTAGACAAGCAGAAATATGGTCTTGTTTTCAGCAATAATGAGTCAAAATGAAGTGAGTTTCTCCTGAAAACAAGCAGAATAATCTGACAATGGGGGAAGAAAATAATGTAGCTTTTCATTTTTTGGCATAACATTATTCCTCTTCCCCCATTGTCAGATTATTCTGCTTGTTTTCAGGAGAAACTCACTTCATTTTGACTCATTATTGCTAAAAAAACAAGACCATATTTTTAGCTTGTCTAGAAAATGCTTCTCGATTTCAGAATGTTTAAATATTTGGACTAGAAACAAGACTCAAACTCTGAGTAATGAATGCATCTTTCTGCAGTGTGTCCACAGTATGCATTATTAGGTTAATGTCAGAGAAGTGAGACTGACTCGGTGAGCTCGTCGATGAGTCTCTGCTTCTCGTTAATTTCGTCCCGCAGGCGGCTGAGCTGCGTCTGACGAGACTCGGCATGCAGAGCTGGTCGAACAGCGGCCTTCTGCACACGCACACACGCACGCACGCACACACACATGTATGTTTGACTGCCATTAGTGCTTCATTTGAACCTAAAGTCTAGGAGAAAATAGTCTGAGATCTAGAGATGCACCCGTGACTTCATAAAGGGGTTAGTTCACCCAAAAATGAAGATTCTGTCATTAATTCCTCTCCTTCATGTTGTTTCAATCCCTGGGAGCTTCATTGATCTTCAGACACAAATGAACATACTTCAGATGAAATCCTGGAGCTCTTTATCCTCCAGAGACAGCAAGAGTCCTGAGATGCTCACAGAACAGAACAGAGCGAAAGCATCCTCAAAGCACTCCGTGTGTCTTCACCGTTAATCACACCAAACTCCAACACTTTTTTGTGACAATGTTTTTCACCAATGTCTTCTATGCAAGCATTGTATTGGCCATAATAATAATAATACGGCGAACAGAGTATATGCGTAAAATCATTTTTATTGTTTTATTTTAATGCACACAAGTGCTGTTGGAACTTGGTCTGATGACAGCTGAACGCTGAAGACACATGGAGGGTTTAGAGGATGTTTTTGCTGTTCTGTGAGCGTCTCGGGACCCTTGGTGTCTCTGGAGAATGAAGAGCTCCAGGATTTCATCTAAAATATGTTGATTTGTGCCTGAAGATGAACAAACGGCTCAGCGAATCAACATGAGGGAGAGGAATTAATGACAGAATCTTCAGTTTTGGGTGAACTGACCCTGCAACCACAACATCTCTCCTGATAATATGCATGTGTTCCTTGTTTCCATATACAGTATGTCTTACTTACTTTCCCATCAGCCTCTCTGTCTGCCTTCTCTCCTCCGTCCAGCTCTGCCACATGACTCTCTGATATAAACACACACACAGGCATTAATACAGCAGTGCAGTGCAGAACTGAGCTCCATCTCAAACACTTCCCTCCTGACATATAAGCTCAGTTTATTTGAATGGTGATTTTGATTCAGAACACACATACGACACGTAAAGATACGACACATTAACCCTCAAGCTAATACTGCAGCCCTTAAAACAAATGTCATATCACTCTCTTTGTGAAAGTAAAATCTACCAAATGTATGTATTTTTTGTATGTATATCCCTCTAAAAGTGCATTTTAATATTAGTATTCCTCATTAATCTCCTATCAGACAAACCATGGAGTTGGACTTTGTTGAATCGAGTCCTCTCTTTCAGTTTACTCAATAATAAATCTGTCCTAGAAGCAGAAGCGTCTGAAGGCCAGAGCATAAGAGCGATCTCTCCTCTGAAATGATGTGTGTTTTCTGGAATAAACTACTGTGTGTGAGTGTGTGTGTCTCACCCGAGTTCTGCAGCATGTAG
Organism: Danio jaintianensis; assembly: GCA_903798115.1. Taxonomy (NCBI): domain Eukaryota; kingdom Metazoa; phylum Chordata; class Actinopteri; order Cypriniformes; family Danionidae; genus Danio; species Danio jaintianensis. The sequence goes on along the minus strand of CAIGQV010001356.1, from coordinate 373,846 downwards.
AGTTCTTCACTGAGAGCATCATAATTATCCTCCAGCTGTCTCTTCTTCTGCTCCACGTTCTGCATGTATTCTGTGAGAGAGCGGATCTTTGCCTCGTGCTGCACACAAAGATGCAAAGTTCACATCATAGTCACACTCTAACAGAAATGTACTTTTTAATAAATGTTTTATTTAACATTTCCCTCGATGGCACACACACACACACACACACTCATGCTAGTATTGGTGGTTTATGAGGACTCTCTATAGGCGTAATGTATTTTAGACAGCAAAAATACTCATTATATGTTCACCCAACCCTCACAGCAAACCTGTGGCAGACTCTGAATGTAAAAAGACCTTTATTAGTAGGATTTTAAAGCATTTTGAATTTCGAGGACACAAGGCATGTCCTCATAAACCACCTCAATGTTGTAATACCACGGTCATACCCAGGGCCAGACAGAATCTGTGCACTTTTTTTTGCTATTTCTGTGCAGAAGTTTGTAATGATTTTTGAAATGAATACAAACACAGAATAAATGTATACACACACATTTACATTAATAAATAATCACACTCAATAATGGCCTAAAAACATCTGGGGGCACAGATTCTATGTGGGCATAGTATATACACATACACATATCACTATATTTCTGTCCTTGTAAAAACCACCACACACACACATGCACGCACACACACACACACACACACCTGTGAGATGAGCAGTTGGCATGACGACAACTCTCGGCTGGTCTCCTCCATCTTGCGATGGCACTCCAGCTGCATGTTCTCCAGCTGCCGGCAGCGCTTCACCATCGACTTCACCTCCGATTTAATCTTACTGATGTAGAGACGCGCCACCGTGAACTCCTCCTCGATTGCACCACTGATCTCCACCGGCTACACACACACACACACACACACACACACACACACACACAGATTACTGTCACCATAAACACACACACACACACACACACACACGCACGCACGCACACACACACACACACACACACACACACACACACACACACACACACTTCTGCAAGTAAACTCTGCTCAGCAACAGCTCACTTTAGTGTATTCTGTCCAGCGGCAGGACTACACACAGTGAAATTGCATTTGCTTGATTCTGATTGGTCAGTTCCTACATTCCAAGGTATGTTATTCCCAGATAACCACTGCTGAAACTAATGACACAGACTGAGAATCATCTTGACCGTCAGTGAATACGCTCATCCATATTTATATGCTTGTCTGTTTTTGACTGTTTGGCGCCCTCCAGTGTCTGAATAATGCACAGGTTAGTGTATACTCCATTCAGCTGTTTTCATTTATGTCAGCTTTGCATTTAATTGAAGAATTAATGAACTATTATGGCTCAGAACAATGTTTTGTGTCTAATGTTTATGCGTTGTGGCCAGTAGCCATGTAATAAATGAGATAAAGTACATCCAGACGGTTGTTTTCTCAGAATAAACCCTTCAGTCTTCTACAACAGCTGCTGATGAACCTGTCAGGCTTTATTCTGTGATAAGAATCACCTGGATGTACTTTATCACTTATTACAAGCCTTTTTATTTAATTTAAATAACTATATCATAAAATATATCACTGCATAAAATTCCTCATACCATGAAGCTGTATTTTGGTCATACTACCCTTTTATATAGACACAGATACCCTATTTAGCTCATCAAGCAACTATGACCAGATTAAAAATAAACCTCTGCGAGTCTGTAAAGTGAATGTGCTCTCTGGTCTTACGAGCTTGATTTCTCCATTTCCGACGATGCTGCTGAACTCGCTGAGATCCTTCATCAGGCCGTTCAACACGTCAGCGATGCGCTTCCTCTGCTGCGAGCTCACTTCCTGCATCTGCGCTAGCTCCGCCTCCAGCTCCATCAGGTTGGCCTAGAAAGGTAAGGAAGCAATGAGGACAGAACATTTGATGCTTTTTCACCGAGCGGTACGGCTTGATGCAGTTCAGTACAGTGATTTGCTTTTCCACTGCAATGACAGCACTAATTACACCAGTTATCTGTTCAGTTACTGTGATGCCTCCAACACTCGTAGACTAGCAAAAGAAAAACAGCACATCTTACTTCAACCCAACTTATTTAACGTACTGTAAGATGATACCATTTCGGAAGTATTTATTTATTACACGGCTGTCTGGAATACTTGATTCTGATTGGTCAGTTGCGACATTCCGATGTATGTTCCCCTCAGATAACAACCGCTTACACTAAAAACACAGGCTACTCTGGGTATTGTGAATCATCTTGACCGTCAGTGAATTTTCATCCATATTCATATATTTTCTGTCATGCCGATGTTTGGCGCCATCTAGAGACTGAATAATGCTCAGGTTAGTGTATACTCCATTCAGCCATTTTAGTTTCTATCAGCTTTGTCTTTAAAGAATGAATGAACTCTTATACCTCAGAACCATGTTTTGGGTCTATTTAAAAAAAATGTTTTGGCAAGTAGCTGTGTAATTAGCGGGATAGAGTACATGCAGGCGGTTGTATTTGCAGAATAAACTCTTCAGTCTTGTACAACAGCTGATAAACGTGTCAGTTTAGTTTCGCTTTAAGTGGGCGGGATTACCAATGTGTCATCATAGTTGCGCTGCCTATACTGCCGTAACATTCCCATTGGATCCACTCCTCAGCCACCCATTTAAATGCGTCATAACAGTCTTGTGAAAAGGGTCCATTCCTCCAGCGAGGAACGGTGAATGAAAAGGTTCTGGAAAGAGACTCAGGGTGCTTTCACACTAGCACTTTTGGTCCGCACCCGGGTTCGTTTGACGTCAAAGTACGGTACGTTTAGCTAGTGTGAACGTGTCTTCTGAACCGAGAAGGTGGCAAGGGGGGACAATTAATCTTGGGTACGGTCCAGGCAATTGAACCAAGTGTGAAAGCACCCTTATAGTCTCTCCTAGTCCTACAGCTGGTTGTCAAGCCTTCTCACTCAGAATTGCATGATGCTTTCCAAGAAATATGGGGTGTTTATAAGAATGTGTGTGGTGCATACGGAGAGGAAAGAGTGTGAGATCACCATCTTGTGGCTGAGCTGCTCGGCCAGCTGTTTGTTGTGCAGGCTCTTCTCCTCCACCTCCTGGCTCTTCTGGTCGTAGTTGACGGCCAGCTCCTCCAGCGCCTGCAGCACCTCCCGCACCTCCGCCTTGGCGCTCTCGCTCTCCGTCTGCAGGCGTCCCAGCTCCGTCTGCACCTTATCACTGTCACCGCGGGTGGAGGCCAGCAGCTGAACACACCACAGCATTACAGTTCACAAACACTGCTCTCAACGAAACATACTGCAGACACAGGGTGCCAATCACAGGGGGTTTGACCCGTCTAATTAATGCTTGATCCTCTTATATATCAGAATCTAAATTATGGAGCATGATAAAGAGTTGGGGTGGTGCGGTGGCTCAGTTGTTAGCATTGTGGCCTCACAGCAAGAAGGCCGCTGGTTCAAGCCCCGGCTGGGTCAGTTGGTGTTTCTGTGTGGAGTTTGCATGTTCTCCCCGTGTTGGCGTGGGTTTCCTCCAGGTGCTCCAGTTTCCCCCACAGTCCAAACATGCGCTGTAGGGGAATTGATTAACTAAATTGGCCATGTGTGTGTGAATGAGTGTGTATGGGTGTTTCCCAGTACTGGGTTGCGGCTGGAAGAGCATAAAACATACGTAAAACATATGCTGGAATAGTTGGCGGTTCATTTTGCTGTGGTGACCCCTGATGAATAAAGGGACTAAGCCGAAGGAAAATGAATGAATGAATAAAGAGTTGAAGTCTGAATGTAATCTCTGACCTCGTCCTGATCCAGGATCTGCTCCTTCAGCTTCTCCACCAGCTGACACTGAAGATTGATCTCATCGTCCTGGAAAACACCCAGCAGATGATGTTAGGGTAAAACAGCATATATCTTGTTTTGCATATAGAAACTGTAAGTTTTTGTCTTATATTTAGTCTGAATATCAAAAAATGTTCATAAGTAAGAAGTAAGTAAAAATAAGTATAGTCCTGCCAAGTTAAACATCAGTCCCTCGAAGATTTTGCAGGGGTAGCTTCTTGGCTTAAAATGACAGATTTCGAGATGGCTTTTCTCCAAACTTATGAAATTCTTTGCTTCGATTATTGTGTTTTGCTGTGTAAATTCACACAAATCTTATAAATTTGTTCTTTTTTAATATCGAGAACCATTGGACTCGCTAAATCCTGGAGGGACTGAAAAATTATTGTATGAAAAAAAGGCAAAAGTAAGTGCTTTTAGGAAATTTTATTGATTAAAACAAACAAAAAAATCTGCCAGTAAGACAAAAATCTTGCTTTTGTTTTGAAATAAGATCATTTTGCTTCCCACACTGGCAGATGATTGTTTTTTTAAAGAAAAACTATTTGATTCCAAAACAAAATGCATTATAAAAACATTATTTCTGAAAACAAGACAATAACTTTTACTTGTCTAGAAAACGCTTCTTTATTTAAACTACTAGAAACCACTAGAAACAAGACAAAAACTCTAAGAAAAGCATTGTTTGCAGTGAACCTTTAATAGGACCTATAAGAGCTGTAAATGACTCGCTGTTGTCCTCCAATTGTGGATCACAGAAATTTAAATCACACATTAATGCATCTTACTGCTGTTGGCAGTGGTGTTAGTGAGGCCAGCAGGGGCGCCCAACCTACGGTCTGTGTGAGTCCTAATGCCCCATTATAGTGAAGGGGACGCTATACTGTCAGTAAGCGCCGTCTTTCGGATGAGACGTTAAACCGAGGTCCTGACTCTCTGTGCTCATTAATAATCCCATGGCACTTCTCGTAAAGAGTAGGGGTTTAACCCCGGTGTCCTGGCCAAACTCCCTCCATCGGCCCTTACCCATCATGGCCTCCCAATAATCCCCATCCACTGAATTGGTTCTATCACTGTCTCTCCACTCCACCTATAGCTGGCGTGTGGTGAAGCACTGGCGCCGTTGTCCTGTGGCTGCCGTCGCATCATCCAAGTGGAGCTGCACACTGGTGGTGGTGTGTAGAGACCCCCCTCATGATTGTGAAGCGCTTTGGGTGTATGGCCATACACAATAAACGCTCTATATAAATACACACATTATTTACTTTGTTTTGATGCTGTTTGATTTGATTCTCCAGCATGAGCTTGAAAATTAACTTAGTTTAAAAAGCAGCATTAACCTGAGCGCAGATTAGCAATCCAAAGCAACAAATTAGTATGATCAGATTTGACTTTGATTATGTACAGAAGTCATTGTATGATTATGGTAGATTATCACTACATTGTCAGAATATAACAGTCTTTAATTTTATTTGCTCTGATCTTCTACTCTTTCTGGATTCTTATGTTCAGCTATTTTGAATATTCAATGTAAAAAGCTCTGCGTATGTAAATCTGTAAGTAAATGATGGAATTAACGCAATGAAAGTCTAAATTAAAAAAAATAAAATAAAAATGGTTTCAGATGACTGGTTTAAATCGTACCTGTCTGAATTAATAATGCTTTGGTAAATAAAGAAATGTCATATCAGTTAGAAGTGTGGTGTGCCACAAGGCTCCGTACTAGGTCCTTTGATTTTCTCCTTGTTAATGCTTCCTTTTGAGCTTGTGATGGTTATTTGTACTCGGATACTCAGATTTATATTTCCTTGAGACCCATGAAACCTATCGATGTGTGAAACTAATGCACTGTACGGTTGACTGAAGCTTCACCTTGTCGTCCAGCTGGCGGTAGAGTTTGCGGATCTCTTCCTCATATTTCTGCCGCTCTTCCTCCGAGATGCGCACCACGATAGAGGAGGTGTCCGAGTCTCGCTCTCGCTCTCGCTCCCGCTGGCGCTCGGAGGATTTCTCATTATCCAGAGACGTCTCTTCACTGACCTCCAGTTTCACCACATCAGCATCTGTCTGCTCCGTCTCTGGAACCTTCTCTCCTGTGGACAAAAGCAGCACAACTCCGTCTGCTTACTCTCGGCAAATACAGAACAACGGTGTCGGCTTACTCTCAACTGAAATAAAGACATGTCATATCAGTTAGAAGTTGGGTATGGTGTGCCACAAGGCTCTGTAGTAGGTCCTTTGATTTTCTCCTTGTATATGCTTGAACTTGTAATGCTAATTTGTACTCTGAGATTTATATTTCCAGTACAACTGCATCAGTTTACTCTCAACTAAAACTGTAAATGGGATTTAAATCAACAACATATTTTCCATTTTGTGTGTGCCCCCACTTTACGAACCAGTTACACCCCTGACTGTAACCATTGACTGCCATTATAAAAGTCAAGGACAGTGTCTTCAGCTCAAAATCTTCTTTAATGTTCTACTGAAGAACGAAAGTCAGCAAACATCTAGGATGACCTGTGGTGGATAAATGAACAGGAATATTTGATTTTTGGGTGAACTATCCCTTTAAGGTCCTGGAGTGTTTAGCTCCAATCCTAATCAAACACACCTGAACCAGCTAATCAAGCTCTTACTAGATATACTAGAAACTTCTGGGCAGGTGTGTTGAAGCAAGTTGGAGATAAACTCAGCAGGACACTGACCCTCCAGGACTGACTTTGGACACCCCTGCTTTAATCTAAGTGTTTCAATATGCTGACTCGCTCTGGAATCAGCTGAGCTGTAAAGGTAGAGTTGTGTAAAGTGCTGTATCAGTGAATCTGGCTGACGGATGTTAGCAGGGCAGACTGTGATTACCGTTGCGCCAGCGCCGCAGCTCCAGCTCCAGCCTCTGCATGGAGTCCCGCAGACTCTTGTTCTTCTCCTTCTCCTTCTCGTATTTCCTCTTCCACTGCTCCGCTGTCAGCTCCAGGTTAATGGAGGCCGTGTTCTTGATGGTCTTAGCACTACAACACACATACACGCACACACACACAAATCAGCACCGCACTGAAAATCCACAGTTTTCTGCTATTCAGATTTCAGCTGATGTCAAGCACATACAGTATATTTGTTCTTACTTTGGTTGCTCCACCTGATCTTAAGGCAACACGTTTGCTGTCAAACCAACGAGGATCTTCTCTTAATCTGCTGGTGTTTTGTGTGTACTTGCGTGTGTTTTCTTAAACTGCAGTGCGTTAAGCTCTCTCGGCCACCGTACGTTTGTGCGGATGTGAAAGTGTGTGTGTGTGTGTGCTGGACGTACCGCTGGCCGAACATCAGTGTGGATTTGGTCTCAGCATCATTGTAGCTGGAGGGAGAGCAGCAGATGAACATGGTGGTTCGGCAGTTTCCGCCCAGAGAGTCCTGCAGGATCCTGGTCATCTTACTGTCACGGTACGGTACGTGAGATTTCTGCACACACACATGACAGACATCTGCTGCAACCAAACACTGCGCATATCTCTGTGTGTGTGTGTGTGTGTGTGTGTGTGTGTGTGCACTTACAGTTCCTTCAGCGAGAGCAGAGATGACATTTCCCAGCGCAGACAGAGACTTATTAATGTTCTTGGCCTCATCCAGAACGGCTCCCGCTGCTCCCGTCTTACTGACCTGTGTGGGAAACACACCACCACATGCTCAACTCGCCTGCTTACACTAACGCTATAATAATACTAATACACTAATGAAATAAGGCTTTTCTTACTTAAAGGGCACCTATTATGCAGGAATCACCTTTATAACCCAGTAGTGTGTGTGTCAGCAGTGTGTGAATATCTCCAGCAGCCTCTGATGGTGAACATGAATTAATTGTATTTGTTCTAATCAGACTTGATAAAAACAGTCTGCAGAAACACTTTGATTGACATTCTCCCTTTGTACGTGTCATCAGAGAGGGAAAGCCCCGCCCACTAGTCTCCCTTATTAGCATAAACAGCAGCCCTGAGTGAGAAGCAGCCGTCTGTCCATTAGCCATTAGAGTGTTTGAGCTGCTGAAGATAATGTCAGCATAGACTAAGAGGATTATAGATGTGGAGTTTTAGATGAACAGCGACAGGAGTCTCCATAGACTGACAGAAGCATGAAGCACAAAAGAGCAATAAGCAAAATAATCTAGTTTTCGCTGTGACATAAGATTATTCTGCTTACCACATTATTTTGAGATTATTTTGATTTGTTTTAAGGAAAAACATGCTTAAGTTTGAGATTTTATTTCTGAAAACAAGACAGTATTTATTACTTGTCTAAAAAATGCTTCTTGATTTAAGAATGTTTCGATATTTGGACTAGAAACAAGACAAAAGCTGTAAGTAAGAAAAGCATTTTTGCAGTGTATTTCAAACCAAAAACCAGACTTTGGTAAGTGGCTTTGGATAAAAGCTTCTGCTAAATGAACAAAGGTAAAGACTGAAGACCTTCTCGCTGCCGGCCAGATCCACCAGGTAGAGTTTCCCACAGAGTTTCTGCTCGGTCTCCACGTGCTCCTGCTTAATGTTGATCAGGAAGATGCTGTGACTGCGGGAGCTGTGCTCATTCATGTCTGAAACACAGCAGCAGATCATTCACTGCTCATCCGCAAACACTTATCAACACAACTCTCTCCAGGTGGGCTTTAATCACTATGGCCATCTCCACACTAATACATTTCCATCTAAAAAGACCAACTGCCCATATTTCACATTAAAAAACCTACCAGTGTCACTCCAATTATAAATAATGATCTCAAGCTTATCATTCTGAATTGGGCTGATAGTTTTGAACACTGGCTGGTTGTGAAGCTGACCAAAAATTCAATTTGGGTCATTTTTATCCAATAAAACTGCATCTTCCAATATTTAGGCCATGTCCACAGGTACACAGGTGTTTTTATGAGCAGAGTTTTCTCCACTTCTGTTTCTTTTTAAAAATCTGTCCACATAAAAACGCAAAAGCACTCTGTGATGCATGTTTCAAGAGTTCACACTTAGCTGATGATTGATTATAAAGTGTGTTTGGCTTGCTGTCCCGGTAGAGAGCCCTGAGCTCAGAAGATCCTGGAGCCCGGAGCTCCCTTCCATTAGCAGGGCGAGAGGGGAGTTTGAGCTCAGGTGGGTCTCGAGAACTCCCCTGCTTATTTATGGCTAATGACAAATTAGGGATTGCTATAGAGAGATGTATTGCTGATTAAGAGCTCATCTGTGGCGCCAGTTTGGTTTGGTCAATTCACTTATAGCGCATGTCTTTGGACGGTAAGAGGAAACCGGGGAACCCGGGGGAAACCCATGCAAGCACGGGAAGAACATGTAAACTCCACACAGAAACGCCGACTGGCCCGATAAGGACTTGAACCAGTCACATTCTTGCTGTGAGGCAACAGTGCTAACCACTGAGCCACTGTGCCACCCTATCTAGTAAAAGGGAGGAGGAGTAGGGGTGGAAGGGGGGGTTCTTCAAGACGAAGATAACTGAGGTGAGAAACTCTGGTTATTTATAGTGAGTTAGGAATCATCCGATTGGTGAATCATGTGTTAGCTAACGCAGGACCAGCTATGGTCAATCATAAGCACGAGATCCTCTTGAAATTAGTTTATAAATAAACTTCACTAAGTGTACGCCAAACCAACAGGGGGCGATAAATGTCTTTTATGCTTCACAACAAATGCGGAATTAAGTATTTGCACAAGTAAACTGCATACAAGTCAATGCAACCGTGAAAACAGAGGTGGATTACTGTCCCGCAGTGTGAACGACACGGTATACGTGATGCATTTGCCATGGGCGTGCATAGTCTTCTGCATTTGGTGTGAACCCAGCCCAATGTGTCGGCCAATCAGAAAGAAGAAAGCATGCACAATGATGTCACAACGTCATTGCCCTTTAGAACATGAGACATTTATTTTTTATATTTAATTGTATTTATTTGTATCTTTAAAGGGGTGGTCCACAGTGTATTTTTAAGGCTTGGTTGTGTTCATAAGATGCAAAGCAGTGTGTGCTCATGCTTCACTTGTAGAAAATCTGGTTATTTGTCCATATATCTTACTTTGATTATATACAGCTACTCTGCTAACATGAAAACCACTGTCATATTTCCTAGTTCCTCTGAAAGGCCCGCCCTCAAGAGGCTCTGATTGGTCAGCTAACATAATGTGCTGTGATTCGCGGATCGGCTGTGTAAACAGTCAGTCAGAGCAGAGCAGAGCTCAGAGCAGCTGTTAGCAGCGTTAGCTGCCTGAATCAGACAGAAATGAAGAGCACACAGCTAAACCTCACGCCTGCTCTCTACAATGACACCTGATCAGTGTCTTTCACATATATTGGGGTTATAAGCTTGTGTCAGTAATATGAAGCGTACACATATCTTTTGCGAGTTCATTATCTGAGATGTAGAACGCATGGAAAGCATCCGCATAGAAGGACACTGCAGCGCTGCTGAGGATTGTGGGTGTTTACAGCGGTTTGACTGATAAAAATGTGTATGTAACTAAACTGTTAGCGATGCCATACTGCATTTCCCGTTGTTTACATCCTTGTTTACGTCCTCGCTACAACATACCGTTAACGCTAGACACTGTGCATGTAATAGATCAATTTGAACAAATAAAACACTTACAGGTTGTGGCTCACAGTCCACAGCTTCTGCTATTCTGGTGGAGCTGCTCCTCCTCTGAGGAGTTTCAGCCGAATCCAGCACTGAACTGGGAGAGATTCTGGAAGCTGTCCTTTGTCAAATGCTAGAGTTATATTTTGTATAATTCTCTGGAACATAATTAAATTAAACTGTAAGCACTTCTGTCTTTGTGTCGTGTCCTTTGGAAGCCCAAATACAGAAACAGAAGAAGCTCTGTGGAAACAGCAGCGTTTGGATGCCATTTTAGCTTTCTTTGCTATAACATTACAGCGCCTCTGGCCACGCCCCTTCGCTGCACGGGGTGTGTGCGCGTGGTGAATGCATGTTCCCTTGTGATCTCACTAGCCCAGATGTATTTCTTTGTAGTCCCCAAAGTTTGTTCGCTGTAGGCTTTGCTAAGCTAACTCTGTAAAAGCCAGTGTGTCCCTTTGCATTGAACTTTGAGCGTCTCACATTCAGTGATGTTGTTTATGTTCACACAGCTACATTACACATCAACTGCAGTTTAACATATCATATCGTAGTGGACCACCCCTTTAAAGTATGTGCTATGATTTGTTTTTACCCTTTATTGTTTGCTCTTTGGTCAACATTGTTGTTTTAAAGTGCAATATAAATAACATTGAATTGAACTGAATGAGGCAAAAACTCAGCCTTTATTGTCCACACGAGCACACTGTACCCAGAGTTCCAGAAAAATCCACACCCTGGCTGGAGTTTTCATTAAGTTTCAGTTTCAGTCACCTGATACTACGTGTGAACGAGCAACCAAACCACGTAAAAACAAACTGTGGTTCTGAAAATGAGTTGGTGTGGACGGGGCCTGAACATCTGTCTTGTTGTACAGTTGTTAGATAGAGCTGAAGATATCATTATGTTGATTTCTAACGGTTGTATGTGAACTAAAGGCACTCACTGGTGACGGCGACATGTCGATTGGACTTTCCCTCATCGATGACGTCCATCACCTCTTCAGGACTGGAGACGAAGCGCTCGGTGCAGCCCTGGAGCACAACACAACTGCTGCATTAACACACACACACTCACAGTACAGCTCTTCTTGAGTGCTTTCAGCTGGTTAAAGAAACTAGGATCCACTCAGTTTCCATCATCACTAGCATAGCAGAGCAGAAGACGTATCCTGCACATGTGCAAACCCTTTCTCTTCGGACTGACACATTTTCCACAGCCTTTTGCAGAGCAGATAACATAGGGTGCACTTACACTAGGCTATCTGAACCGTGCCCAGGCACGTTTGACTCCCATTTCCTGGTTCGTTTGACAAGTGTGAGTGCTTCGAATCGGGCCCAGGCACGGTTCAGTTGGCGGGCCCTGGCCCGGTTGGAAGAGGTGTGCCAGAGCGCGATTCGGTTGGGCTTTGGCACGGTACGCTTGTAGTGTGCGTGCAAAGCACTTCTCTACTGTTAAACTGAACTGCGAATCATCGATGATGGAATCGTGCTCCGGCTCGGAAGATAATGCAATGTGAGTGCGGGCCGAGGGGGAGAGAGGAGGGGGGACAATCGTGCCTAGTGTGAGTCCACCCATATATGTCATTCAAGCAGTCCAAACTCCACTGTTTTAGCGATGGTGACCAAACAGAAACATCTATTCCTGACTATTAGAAACGACCAAGATCAGTGTGAAATCACCAAAGCAGCGGTTTGACACACAAATCTTCAATCAATCCTTATAATAAAGCTGCAGGTCTGTGTTGTTGTTGTCCAGCATGGATGGATGAGCTCAATAGTGGAGATGTCTTATATACTCCAGTAGACTTTACTGTAGTTTTCTTTACGTGTGTCTTAGGTCATATTTACAGTATTTCAGTTTTCAGCCTAAGCTTGATCAAATGAATCTCATGGATTCAATAAAAATTGCATCAAAGCATTTCTTATTCCGGATCCAACGTTCTGCAGACAATAAATGAGCAGCAAAGGTCACTGATTCACACTGAGCTCTGGATTGTGTACATTGCTGTCCATTGTGTATGATTGATTGAAAGAGCTCATATACTTGGTCGCAAGTTGTGTTGTTTGAAAGCAACATTTGCTTTTATTGCATATTTGAATTGTTTTGGCACGGTTTGAGCATTTTGCACACAAAATATGTCCTTTTGACCATGAGTGCTGCTGTTTAGGCCTGTGTGTGTGTATGTGTGTGTGAACTGTGCTGAAAATGTGGAGTGGATCACTATCACTATCACACTCACCTTCACGTACGGGACGCGGTTCTTGTCCTCATGCACAGACAGGTTGGTCTTTGTGACTAAAGAGGGGGAAAAACTCAATGAGGAATAGAAATACCCTTTTAGTGAATTTAATACGCTGTAGCGTCTTTGTGCTCTACAAACCATCCAGAAGATCGCGGATTTTCTCCATGTAGATCTCGAAGTAGGAGACCTGAGGAAAATCACACACAACTAACATCAGGCTGCAGGAGATCAGCTTTAAAACTACTCATTTATCAGGAATATAACTATTATTTCTGAATTAAATTATGAAATTTGACACCAATGTGACCTGTTTTGACTCTTAAAGGGACAGTTCACCCAAAAATGAACATTTCCTCATCATCATTTCCTCACACTCAAGACCTTAGATGATTTTCTTTTCTCTGTTAAACACAAGACAAGATATTTTGAAGGATGCTGGACAAAAGTAACATTGATTTCCAAAGTAGGAACAAAAAATTTTCTTCCATCATTTTTAATTTGACCTTCCTTTGTGCTCAACAGAAGAAAAAAAAATTGGTTTAGAACAAGTGGAGGACGGAGAAATGATGACAGAATTTAAATTTTTGGGTGAACAGTCCCTTAAACAACAGTTTCTGCCGGTGCAGCTTATTTTCCTGGGTATCCGGGATGATGGGACGACTGTTTCTCTGTGTACCTTGATGTGGAACTCCAGGTTTTCATCCATGGAGAAGATGTGGTTGAAGATGTCCTCTGCGATGCGGGGAATGATGCCCATCTGCTGCGGGTCGTGAAGGTTTCCCTGAAAACACAAAGATTTCGGAAACTCTGCCATTTCTTTAAGTGCATTTTTATATTAGTGTACTCCAAAACACCGGCAAAACAAGAAGTAAAATACAACAAAGACATCATAATCAGTTAACAAAAGTAAAACTGCAGAAGAGCCACAGACAGATGCATATTAAAAGCCAACGAGAAGCATGGGTTTTAAGATAGAAACTGAAGATTATAATGTGGAAGCCGTTCTAACCTGTTTAATTCAGATTGGAAAAAAGCAAATAATTTCTTCTCTTCAAACCAGAGAGATTTTACCCACAGCAGAAGACGCAGTGTGTTATTTCCTCCACTAGAGGGCGTGCATTCACAACAAACAAAGACCTATTTGAATGACTCTGACTGAGTGTGGAATCATGGGAGTTGTGGTCTTCATCATCCTCCTGCAGAAATGATGTTGATGATGAGTAAAGTCTTCTAGACTTATTATCATGGTAGGATGAACCACAGCAAGGCTGAAAGCACTGTGAGTGAAGCAATTCTGTGGTCCAGGGTCACATTTGATTAATTTATATCCATTATGTAAATGTATAATGTGTTATATAGTGTCACGGTCCTTGTCCTTGTTTACTTGTGCCAGTTTCCTCTTTTCCCATTGTGTGCATGCTAACTGGACACCTGTTTTGTTCTCATGCACCTTTACTCAGTCTTGCTTTTGCTTTTCAGGGGCAGAGGTGCACTCCATTTGCCCACTGTAGCGCTTTCACTTCAGTTTCTTGTTCAATCAGCAGCAGTCAAGTGGTGTCTTCAACTCTCAGGGCTCTATTTTAATGATCTAAGCCCAAAGTCTAAAGTGGGTGGTGCAAAAGCACTAAAGGCATGTCTGAATCCACTTTTGCTATTTAAGGAGGGGAAAGACTGTTGCTGCACCAGGCGCATGCTCTAACAGGGTTGTGCTTATTCTCTTAATGAGTTATGGGTGTGTTTTGAGCATAACGTGGAATAAACCAATAAGTCAGTTGCGTTGCAAAGGCGCATACGCTATTAACATGGCGGACTTTTTTATTTACTCTGCCAAGGAGACCTTAAAACAAAGTGTTAGCTAATGTAAATGTGTAAATGATTTGAAATGCAACTGTACCTCCATGGTGTGAGTCTTTCCAGATGAGGTTTGTCCATAAGCAAAGATGGTGCCGTTGTAGCCGCCCAGCACATCTACACACACACACCCACACACACACACGCAAACACAAACACACACACACGCACATGCACACACATCCTTAAAGCGTCCTTGATCACAGTTTTCAACATTGAAATTAAACACATTATAGTTTGTCCTGTTTTAAGGGGTCCTATTATGCAAAAATGACTTTTATGCAGGGTTTAACCCCAGTTGTGTGTCAGCAGTGTGTGAATATCTCCAGCCTCTAATAGTGAACATGAATGAATTGTGTTTGTTATAATCAGACTTGATGCAGAAACACTTTGATTGACATTCTCCCTTTGTACGTGTCATCAGAGGGGGAAAGCCCCGCCCACTAGTGCCCATCTCTCCCTCATTAGCATAGGACGTTAGTCTTGTTTTAGAATCTGCCTAATGCTGACACATAGGCAATTGTAGCTCCGCCCTCTTCTAAAAATAGCACAATCTCATTTGCATTTAAAGCGACAGTCACCAAAACGCCACAATTAGGATCAAAGCCTGGTCAGGGTCAGTTTCAGAGAGTTAGAGAACATTATCTGTGTGCTGTTCTCAGCTCAAACTCAAACACACACGAGAGACAGCAGAGACGCATTTTACATCTTATGAAAAGGGACAGAATAGGTATTCTTTAACATTGGGCTGTTTCTGTGTTTCAGGACTTTTAATGACGCCCTGTAGAATTGTTTGTTTATTATGGGAAATTGGATTAGACTGAAATGAAGAACTGATTCCTTCGGCCTGATGATCAGATTATCTGTACAGTTGTACAGATCTGTCAGTGTAATCAGGTTTGAGATGTGCAGTATATCTGACCTTTGACGATCTGCTTGGCACAGGTGTTGTAGACCTGCTCCTGAGTGGTGTTGGTGGGAAACACACGGTCGAACGCGTAGGACTTTCCCTAAATCACATACACACACAGAGGAGGAGAGAGAAAAGTCAGGTATTGATTAAAACACAAATCACAGCACAGAGATATAGACCTGATCAAGCATGTAGTCTACAATCTAAAATTGCGATATTTTGTTTTGCTGTGATATATATATATATATATATATATATATATAGTGATATGAATAGTTTCAGCAAATGACTTGAATAGCTCTATGAAAGAATTCATTAGTTTTGATTGTGCTGATCTAGTCTTTTTTATGCTTCTCTTACTCAGTTTTTGTCTTCTTTCTAGTCCAAATATCTAAAGATTCTTAAATCCAGAAGCATTTTCTAGAAAACAAAGAATATAGTGTTGTTTTCAGCAATAATGAGTTAAAATGAAGTGGGTTTCTCATTAAAACAAGCAGAATAATCTGCCAATGGGGGAAGAGGAATAATCTTATGTCAAAGTAAAAACAAGATTATTCTCCTTCCCCCATTGTCAGATTATTCTGCTTGTTTTAATGAAGAAAATCTCTTCATTTTGACTCATTATTGCTGAAATCAACACTATATTCTTTGTTGTCTAGAAAATGCTTCTGGATTTAAGAATCTTTAGATATTTGGAGTAGAAACTCTAAATAAGAAAAGCATTTTTTGCAGTGTGCATCTGCATAAAGTATAATAAATTCATTCATTAATTTTCTTTTCGTCTTAGTCCGTTTATTAATCAGGGGTCGCCACAGCAGAATGAACCGCCAACTTATCCAGCATATGTTTTCTTCCAGCTGCAACCCATCACTGGGAAACACCCATACACTCTCATTCAGACACATACACTACGGCCAATTTAGCTTACCCAATTCCCCTATAGCGCATGTGTTTGGCCTGTGGGTGAAACGGGAGCACCTGGAGGAAACCCACGCCAACACGGGGAGAACATGCAAACTCCACACAGAAACGCCAACTGACCCAGCAGAGGCTCAAACCAGTGACCTTCTTGCTGTGAGGCGATCATGCTACCCACTGCGCCACCGTGCCGCCCAAGTATAATAAATGACAAGCATATATAAACACAACAGAGTGAAGATAAAAGTGCAATAAACTGCAGCTTACTACAACCGAAGTTGATCAAAGTGCTTCACAATCAATACAGGAAGTCGTCTTTCATTTTTAATGTCATAGGAACATTTTACCAGTAGCTTTCAGCATATTCCTTATTAAATAAATATTATTTATTTCGAGTCTCGGCTGGGTCAGTTGGTGTTTCTGTGTGGAGTTTGCATGTTCTCCCCGTGTTGCCCGTAGTGTATGAGTGTGAATGAGTGTCTATGGGTGTTTCCCAGTGATGGGTTGCAGCTGGAAGGGCATCCGCTGTGTAAAACATATGCTGGATAAGTTGGTGGTTCATTCCGCTGTGGCGACCCCAGATTAATAAAGGGACTAAGCTGAAAAGAAAATGAATGAATGAATAATGCAAAACAAAAAGGCAGATGATAAACTTTCCCTCCATTACGGTTCAACTCTGCAGTGACTCCACAATCTAATGTGATCTGAAACGTGTGTCTGATCAACAGACTCAACACAATGTGATTATTCCCACTGTGATTGCTATATCAGTGTTGAAAGGATATATATTGTCTATCCCTAAAGCAAAGAGTAGAGTTTCCAGCTAAAGATCATACATTGAGTCATTAGATGCTCCTGCAGATGATCAGATATAGAGGATTACTGGTGAATCACGAGGAGGATGACTGGACCTGGAGCTCCTTCTGGTAAATCAGCTTTATTCTCCTGTTTCTGACTGCTGTGGCATCACAGATCATCAAAATATTGATTTATTGATGAGTAAGCAGAATGAAGGTGAATGCATTATTCACTGTCACACTCTGTGTTTCTGACTTGAAAAACAAGATGCATTGGATTTACTACATTTTGTGAGGTAAGCGGCTGCAAACCATTTACATGGGCTGAATTTAAACAAACAAATTAACTTTAGTAATGTTCAACTTCATTTATTTGTTTAAGTTCAGCCCATATAAATAGTTTGCAACCAGTTACCTTCAAAAAATGCGGTAAATCCAATCAGTCATTTTTTTCAGAGCAGGCGAATGCAAACAGTTATTATATATCACGAGTCCAACATCTGCGCAAGAAAACAAGCACTCTGAGACGCGATCGATCAATACAGGAAGTCCTCTTTCATTTTTAATGTTGTTAAATACTGAAAAACATTTTACCAGTAACTTTTAGCGTATTCCTGGACACACAATGACCAATAAAAAGTGTCAAGCACCAAAAGCAGCGCATATTATACTCAAATATAATCAGGCTACAACTGCTGTTAACCATACATTTTCTAATTACATTTTTTTCAAGAGAGACTTATAATATCATGAAGCACCTCATTATTATTCATTCATTCATTCGGCTTAGTCCATTTATTCATCAGGGGTCACCACAGCGGAATGAACCGTCAACTATTCCAGCACATATTTTACACAGCGGATGCCCTTCCAGCTGCAACCCAGTACTGGGAAACAGCCATACACACTCATTCACACACACACTCATACACTACGGCCAATTTAGTTCATCAGTTCCCCTATAGCGCATGTGTTTGGCCTGTGGGGGAAACCGGAGCACCCGGAGGAAACCCACGCCAACACGGGGAGAACATGCAAACTCCACACAGAAACACCAACTGACCCAGCCGGGACTCGAACCAGCGACCTTCTTGCTGTGAGGCCACAGTGCTAACCACTGAGCCACCATGTCACCCCTATTATTATTATTATTAATATTATTATTATGTTTTATTTTACTCTTACTTTAATTCTGACCTCTGGTGAAATGTTTATGATTCTCTCATTAAATGACAATGGGCTACAGTTTTCATTTTGAATCCAGTTTGAACAGATTTATCAGATATATGTGCTTTTCTTCTGATAGAGCTGATAGATGGTCTAAACAAGTATTATTTCCCAACATTTCAAAACGTTATTCTTTAATCTTTAATCAAAATTGTACATTTAAAACACTAATCTAATAGCATTACTCATTAAAATGAAATATAAAACTTACATCTTGAATACATATTTGTAAATAAATAATTAAGTAGTGCTGAAAGCCATTGGACAACACAGGAAATATCAGCAAAAATCAGTCCGCAAAAATAGTTTCAAGGGCTTTTTAAAGTGTTTGTCCTATAAAGTCTTATTTTAAGTCCGAATATCTAAAAATAGTTAAATCAAGAAGCATTTTCTAGACAAATATAGTCTTGTTTTCAGAAATGAGTCAAATTTAAGTGAGTTTTTCCTTAAAACAAGCAGAATAATGTTATTTCAAAGTAAATACAAGATTATTTTGCTTGTCTTAAGGAAACTCTCATGCACTTCTGACTCATTATTTCTGAAAACAAGACAATATTTGTACCTTTAACGTCTTGATTTACGCATTTATAGATATTTGGACTAGAAACACGGCAAAAACTCTACGCAGGCATGTTTTTTGCAGTGTGTAAACTCTGTCTTGTGGCTCATTCTGACCTGTGAAAGACATGATTCATCTCAGACCCTCTTTTCTGATTAAATCAATATAAAAATATCGAAACATCAAAAGGCATACACAATGATACCATCAGGCAAGCTAATCCAGCACAAATGAGAGGATTACACGCATTATTTAAAGCTCATAATTAATCACAACATGAGGTGAATGTTCTGGAAAATGAACACCCTTTGATTCTCCGGGCCTGTGTGATGATGAGGGCCTGCTGTCTTCATCATGAGGCCTGAGCAGCATCTCTATCTGCTGACGTCATACTGACACAAACACAGCCCGCAGCATCCCTTCATCATAACGCGCCCTTCACAGACGCGAATAAACAGAGATATATGGTGAAATGCGGTGTTTTACCCCGATGGTGACCGTGTCGTCCCCTTGGAAGGTGGGCAGGAATTTGTCCCCGCGCAGGATCTCGGCCTGGTTCAGCGGCCGAAAGCGGCAGAGCACTTTAATGTTACACTCCGCGGCGGCGTCCGTCATGATGATGCACGATATACCTCTATATCTTTATCTGAAAACAGAAGCGGAGCAGGAGAGCACAGCGGTCGGGTCTGGAGGCAGGCGAGCAAATGGCGTCTGCTCGGAGAAACGGCGAAGCTTCAAAGATGCTGCAGAGAAAAGCCCGTCGTGTCGACGATGCTGTTATTAATGCAGTTTAACGTGTTGTCCTGTGCTAAATAATCTGTGTTGTGAAGGAGGAGGATGCTGATGCTGATGCTGCTGTTGTCAGGAGGGATGCGGAGCAGGGCGTGGCCGCAGGACACTGGTGGGCGGGGCTTCAGCGCAGCAAACGGATATTTTCGCATTCCTCACTGTCTGATTTGACCTGAACACATTCGCCCGAGTCTCCACGCTGCTGTTATTCAGATATGAGTCGTACATCTTTATAATCTCTGCTCTATTGAGGCAGGCTCGTTGTCATGTGGTGTGTGTGACTTTTCTCAGCGCTGCTCGGGACGCGCTCATCGCTGCCGCCTGCTGGATACAGCGCTGTTCTGTGCAGATTCCTGTTTACATCTCAATATGCACAACTGGACACGAAACTAATTTGTTTTTGCACAGTTTACAGATGATCGAGTTTGTTTATGAAGTGTGTATGGTGTGTATAATAATTATCTCCATGTGTTTCTTTATGCTGAACTAAACCTGAATGAGTTAAAGGTGGTAAATCAGAGGATGAGGTGTTATGCAAGTGTAAAAGTGCAGTTTTCTGTGGTGGTTGGGTATTGTAGGCTTCAAGAGGACAGAATATACAGCCTGTACAGTAGAAACACATCTATAGGCGACTCTACATAAAAATGCAGGATTGTTGTAACCCAATGCTGGGTCAAATATGGACAAACCCATCATTGGGTTAATATTATCAATTAAACTAAAGTTACATTTTAACCCATTTTACATTGTGTTTGTGTGTTTAACCCACATTCTGAGGTCCACATACCATACCACAATGGTAATTATTGTCTTATTGGGGGGGCCCGGAGTAATAAAACAAATGTATAAATCAGTAAATCATGCGTTCTGAGAAGTGTAAGACTGCTCAAAGTCTTCCGTGAGAGTAATGTTTAGAAATAAGTGACCAAAATATGATGAGCTCAGTATAAAACGTAACAATAATTAATTATATATAATTGATATGTCTACTGAGGGTGTCACGGTGGGTAGCACGATCGCAAGAAGGTCGCTGGTTTGAGCCTCGGCTGGGACAGTTGGCGTTTCTGTGTGGAGTTTTAATCAAGTTTGAGCAGATTTATGTGCTTTTTTTGCTTCACAACAATAAAACTAATTGCAGAGTAACAAGAAAATATTCTATAAGTAATGCAAAACAGGCGCTCAGTGGTCAGCACTGTGGCCTCACAGCAAGAAGGTTGCTGGTTTGAGCCTCGGCTGGGTCAGTTGGTGTTTCTGTGTGGAGTTTGCATGTTCTCCCCGTGTTGGCGTGGGTTTCCTCCGGGTGCTCCGGTTTCCCCCACAGTCCAAACACATGCGCTATAGGGGAATTGATGAACTAAATTGGCTGTAGTGTATGAGTGTGAATAAGTGTGTATGGGTGTTTCCCAGTGATGGGTTGCAGCTGGAAGGGCATCCGCTGCGTAAAACATATGCTGGAATAGTCGGTGGTTCATTCAGCTGTGGCGACCCCTGATGAATAAAGGGACTAAGCCGAAAAGAAAATGAATGAATGAATGATATGTCTACTGCTCAAATATAGGATTGGAAGATGTGGATGATTGAGTCCTGTCAGTCATCATTACGAGTGTTTATAAGCAGCAGCAGTGTTAGGGAAATAAACATTTAAAAGTAACGAGTCACACTTTACAATAAGGCAACCCCGATGGATGTTTCCTACTTTACCACTGGGTCAAACTGACCCCACATTGAAAAAGAATGGGAAAAGTGAAGAAAAACAACAACTTTTTTTAGATTCATTTGTCCAAAAGAAATGTTAAACTCACTATAAATCTGAAATGTTCACACGACTGCAACAGAGAATATTTTTACAGAATAATGTCTTCAAGAAAACTGCTGGTGTGACTGACAGATGCCATGTTGGGATCCGGCCTCCTGCTGGACGACAGAAACTGTGCTACATAAGATGATGTCTCCATCAATCAAACTTCAAGACGCATTTGTGACACTTCTGGGAAATTCCTAGACATCTATGTAGGGAGCGATGTACAAGGAGTCTCTTTATCCTCCAGAAGACTTCTTCCTTCTTGGAGATGGGGCTAGACACGTGTAAAGCCATCATTACCCCATACAGACAGCATTAGGCATACGGAATGTCAACAGTGATATAATTACTTTAGTTTTTTTCATTAATTATGATCTAGTAAGAGTTGAACTGTCTGTCATTGCAATGTCATTCAATAAACATTGTTAATGTGACACTTCACCCAACAATGACAGATGCCGATATACTTCAGAACGTTGGAAACTTGAAACCGTTCACATCCATTATAGCATAAACAAGTGATATGGAATTACAGGGTTCAGATATTTGTCAGATATAAAACAAAACAAAACTCAAACTGGTTTGGAAAAAGTCATGGGTGAGTAAATTATGGTAAAAATGTTCATTTTTGGCTGAACTATCCTTTAGTAGACTCATGTTGAGGCTGTTTTCAGCAGGCTGTGCTGAAGGTCTCTATATCGAGCACCATGCCAAGGCTAGGAGCATCAGTGAGCTTGTATTTGGCATGCTTAAACACGGTTGACGGCCATATTCCATGCTGCCACTGATGACATCCTAGAAGAAGAGCATCATGGTAATGGGATGAGGATGCAGAAAACATGGATGTGGACCGAGAACAAACTGGGATGATGATACTCAACTATACATTTCAACAAAACCTGATGAGGCATCTCATCTAAGCGCAGTGTATAAAAGACTGGATGACTAACAATTTTCTTCTATTAATTTCAGATAAGACAGAAATATTACTTATCAGGCCAAAATCCTGTACACAACAACCCTCAAACGGCAATTAGAGGGGTACAGTGTTAGCATTAGCTCTACTGTCAAAGATCTGGGTGTTACATTAGACAGCAACTTAACTTTTGAAAATATCACGTCACAAAAACCGCCTTCTTTCATCTGAGAAATATCGCTAAGTTACGAAGTATGCTATCCATCTCAGATGCAGAAAAACTAGTTCATGCTTTCATGACTTCTAGGCTGGATTACTGTAATGCTCTGTTCGCTGGTTGCCCAGCATCCTCTATTAATAAACTTCAGCTAGTACAAAATGCAGCTGCCAGAGTTCTTACCAGGTCTAGAAAATATGATCATATCACCCCGATGTTCTCCTCCTTACACTGGCTGCCGGTTAAGTTCCGTATTGATTATAAAATATTGCTTCTTACCTATAAAGCTTTAAATAATCGAGCTCCTGTTTATCTAACCGACCTTCTGTCTCGCTACAATCCAACCCGCTCTTTAAGATCTCAAAACTCAGGGCTGCTGGTAGTACCTAGAATAGCAAAGTCCACTAAAGGAGGTCGAGCCTTCTCATTTATGGCTCCTAAACTCTGGAATTGCCTTCCTGATAATGTCAACTGCTCAAACACACTTCCTCAGCTTAAAACTAGCTCCAATACATCTCATTAAATACAACGTATTCATCTCACATAGACATCTCACGCTTACAAACAGCAACTACACCAATTCTCTTTCATTTGCTTGATTCTACATCTAGAGATTGTGTAGACCCAGGACCTGTGAGAAGATGATGCCAGATTCAAAACCTGCACAAATCTTTTCTTTCAAATGAGTGGTTTGAAGTGCCGATCAAATGAAACAGGCTTCGTTACGTCATTATTGTTCCAAAAATTCAGTGTTTCTCCACTAGGGGACAATCTGTGTAATACAATAAAATCATGCTGGTTCACTCAGATCGCCCTCCAGTGGTGAATCACTGAGCAGATTTCATAGATTTACCTGATCTCAGATCAGTTTTATGTGTTTGTAGACATTTTAGTGGGACATTTGCAAAATGAAAAGGAATAATAGTAGTTAATGGTCTTTTTTTGTGGCCTCTTTTGCAGAAAACTGATAATAAAGAATGCATATTATGCAGACATGTAATATTTAATTTCATTAGATGTATTTATAGGTTATACTTCAGTTTAAAGTTTGCCAGGTCTTTTGCACGTACAGTTTTGACCAGCATCAAAATTTGTTCATAGCATATGGTGTTTTAAACCCTTCGAAACATTTGGCGAAACTATTTGTTCAGTTGTTTGATGCTTTGAAAAGCTTTCTTTCTTTCGGCCATCACTAAAAAACATGTATGTGAAAAGAAGTATTATTAGCATTGCCAAACATTCATTAACAGCCTAAATACATTTTCCCTTAAAACGCATCTAAAAATTGCATTTAAAAAAAAATCATTAGCAAATGAGGCATCGGCAAACACTAAATCTGCAATTTAATGGGTCAACCTATTAAACAAACGCAGGTGATTTTAACAGTCTTGCTTGCTCTGTGTTAAACTGCATTCATTTTAGCAATAGGGAGCAAATAAACAACAAACCGGCAACAGTACAGCTTCTGTAATGTTTGATATAGAAAATATTTACATAGAACACCATGTACCTATACATCCGTGCTTGATAACAGCATCTTCCTCTTATATACAGTTTTAGAATAGCAGTTTGTTTTTTAGAGTCATGACCTTGGGGCTAGACTTCAGGTCGTCTAGCTCCAGAAAGATCTTTTGGAAAGCCTCGAAGGTGCTTTTGAGTCCTTTGGGGTAGCTGAGGTTGAGTGCGTATATGAGCCCCATCAGCAGCGCACAGGCTCTGGGCACGTCCACATCCCTCTGCACTTCTCTTCCCTCGATCACTATTCTGGCCCGGGCTGGGTCAGACACTGCGGCTCCTCTGGTGATCAGAATCTTCATCGCTTCATTGGGGATATCTCCACCCTCCTGATAGATCACAAATGCAGATTAAAGTTATATTCAAATCCAGCAAATATATGTTAAAAGAGTAGAGTGTGTGATTACCATGTGCTCTTTGAAGAGGTCGTCCTCGTTTTCTCTGAGACACACCACTAATGAACGGAGAGCAGCTTCTCGTCTTCTTTCCACTGAGAAATCCTGTAAAGAAAAACAAATTTAAAAAGCTGATTCCAATACAGTTTAATCTTTTTTTAACATTTATTTTTAATTATTAAAATATACATGTATGATTGCATAGGGAGCACTGGGACATTTCCCGGTGGCCTGCCACTACTCTGCCCCCCCCCGGGTGCAGTAGGTGATTGTCTTCAGAATGTTTAGTTGTGCTGGTTGAAAGTCTCTTCACAGTCCACTAGTAATGATTAAAGTAAATGATCTAAATGTATTTATATGTATTTTTATATTCTGGGTGAGGCATAAAACAAAAAAATGTTCATCCAATTAAATACTGTCGGGCTGACAATTCCCATAATTCTGATAAGTAGCCCAAACTGTCTGTCAGCAACTGTAGATTTGTACATCTGTGCATGTTCACGCAGATCCATGTGCACACGAGACACAGCAGTAAAATCAAATGCTGAATCAAAACTTTTTAAAATCCTGAATGAATAGTGGAGTGAGTTTTGCACGCTGGAGGAAGGACGACACCATGGCTGAAGTGTTTCTGTTAGACAGGTAATGTTAGGATTTAAAACTCTTTTAGTCACACAAAGCTGATGTAGATTGTGTTGTTTTGAATGGGTTATATGCACAGAAGTGTTGTTCAGCCACTGAAATCTCCCGGTGAAAGATTGAACATGTCCTTTTACAGCATCGATAATGTCGATTTTGATTTAGTTTAGCAACAAAACATCAGTAAATAGCGCTACTCCGCCGTCTGCTTTACTGAGCTGAAGCTGGTTTTATATTCACATCGATTTATTATGAACAATGACAGCCTGTGACGCTCCCTATATTGTTCACCGCTACTCTGAATATTCGCTCTGAAACAGCATCTAAGTATGGCTCTTTAATAAGTGTAATTCCTGCACGCCGCCGGCCGAACACTAAGCATACAGTAGTGGCTTTAGGACAAAGAGAGTGAGACCAGCGATCCTTACATGCGTGACATATTGCACAATATGACAAGTTTTGCTTGCTAACTACACAACTGAAACGTGTTAGATATAATAGTTTTTCGTTCAGAATTGTAGTACTATAAAGCACTGTAAAGTTTTCTAACTGGCGAATGACATGATCTAGTGGGTTCATCTTAACGTGTGCGCGTTTGTGTTTCAGGAGGCGTGGCTTTGGACGGCAGGGGAGGGACTGTGTTTCAAAGATATTATTCTAACCGGTTAGCATTGTGGCAGATCACCTACTGCACCTTTAAGATAAAATCAACAAACGCACAATGTTTTGGAATAAAGCCCATCTTTTAGTACATTAGGAATAGGTGTTTGCACTAGCTTTAAAAGAGTGAACTACGACTCTGCTAGCATCCGAAAGCATGTGACTATACCACATTTAATAACATGTTTTTACTCAACTCAACTCATGACTTCAGTTAAATGCCTTAAAGTTTGTCACTTTGTTTGCTATTGTGATAGACATCCACTTTAAACGGTGTGATACACTGTTTATAATAAGCACTACTATTTATATCATAACTCAGGCTATTCATTGGTCTCCAAACTAAGAGTGGGATAGGATGTGCATATAAAAATAGCATTAAATAAATCCTGCTGTGAGATGATTCTGTAATCGTCACGCTGAATCCATGAAAACAGTTAAATGTTCTGTTTATTCAGCAAACACTGGGGATTTCCTGGGTTTCTTCTTCATGGGTGTTTGGAGTTTCTGTATGAGAGCGCCCTCTGGCCTTCAGGAGGAGATTTACTACTGATCACACAACTGTGCTTCCCTGAAAAGGTGTGCATGACAATCACAGCTACTGATTATTCACGATTGACATTTCATTTTGATTGACCTCCCAGCCCCACATACTATAATAAACTTATATAATGTATAATATATAATCTATAATGTATACGTACCTCGAGCAGCATGTTCCTAATTCGCTGGATGTTCATTTTCACAGAGCCTACTTTGGAAAGCACCATGGACATGATTTTCGGGGAGTACAGGTCCAGATATGTCATGAAGGTGACCTCCAGGTTAATAGTTGTGATCCTTCTGAACTCTTCATTAATCTGAGCGCAAAAGAATACAAAGGTGTAAATGCACAGGGATATTTAATGTTCATGTTATAAAATCAACACATTTAAGATCTGGTTTCTTTAAAAATCACTGATCTTCACTGCCTGATTGAGATACGATATAAAGTGGGTCTCTGACCAGACAAGAAGCACTGCTTTAAATTGCATTGTTCATTCATTCATTTTCTGCCGCTGTTCCGGGGCCGGGTCGCGGGGGCAGCAGTCTCAGGAGAGAACCCTAGACTTCCCTCTCCCCAGACATTTCGTCCAGCTCCTCCAGGGGATCCTGAGGTGTTCCTAGGCCAGCATAGTCCCTCCAGCATGTTCTGAGTCTTCCTCCGTGTGGGACATGCCTGGAACACCTCCCTAGGTAGGCGTCCAGGAGGCATCCGAAACAGATGCCTGAGCCACCTCAGCTGACACAGCTGAGCTTTCGGCTCAGCTCCTTCTCAACCACAACGGACCGGTACATCGACCGCATTACTGCTGCCGCTGCATCAATCCACCTGTCAATCTCACCAGCAGGGGGAGCCGTAAGGGGCAGGTGTATTGTGGAATGGGTGGTGGTCGAAGGTTAGGACCACAACAACCCGATCGTCAGGCACAGAAACTGTTCTGCACCATGTCTTTATAATAAGGAAATGTATTTCACCCCAGTATTTTCAATGGAGTTTCAGCGCTCGTCTGCTGCTCCTGACGGTGCTTGTGTTTAAATGTTCATCTCGTTTTACGCTTGAACAACTAAACGAATGCTTAAGTCTATTTAACTGATTGTATTTTAATTAACTTACATTATCGATGGTGTAAAAGGAAGCGTATGAAATTTAAAATAGTCACATTAACCTTTCACCGGAAGCTTATCGGTGGCTGAGAAACACTTGCTGTGCATTTAGCACATTTACTGCTCCAGAAAATGCAGTCATCTACAATATAAATGAAGAATATTCACCTGATCTGCATTGAACAGCGCAGGCCATCGCTCGGTCAGCTCACTGATGGGAAGTGCTTGACTGACCACTTCCTGTCTGCGAATGGAAAACGTCTTCTCCATTTTTTCCCTGATGATCATGTAGCTGCTCCCGTGGTTCAGCTCATGCAGGATCTCCACTCGCTCCAGCTCCAGACTTTCCTCTGTCTCTCCGGGCTGGTGCGGCGGTAAGAAGTTCACCTCCATCTTCCTGGGCTTCTTGATGTTTTTAGCGGGCGCTTTCTCAAACGCTCGCTTCCTTCGGATGGAGTTAATGTCCAGCTCCGGGCATCCCAGACCTCGCAGTTTCGACCTGTAGTTTCCCATTTTGTACTTCAGCCGCTGTCTCCATCCGTAGGATCCGTTATAGGAGCCCGGTTCTTTAAGGCAGGGATATTTCTGGAGCAGAGCCTCCACGACTTCATTCAGCTGAGCGCTGGTGGGATAGGCCACGTACTGGAAGATGTTTTCAGCCAGCTTCTCCAGGATGTCTGGAAGGATGGAGGTGAAGTTGAGCTGAATGCCGTCCTTCTTGAACGCTTCACTTCCAGAAGCAAGCACAAGTTCTGTGTCGAAAGCAAAGCGTGGTACTGGGAACTCAGTCGGCCAGCGCTGCGACCGCTGTGAAGGCTTGTGTTCGGGAGACGATACACTCAGCGGATCCTGCAGTCCAGAGCAGGAGCCCATATCACTGGCATTGAAGGAGCTCAGAGAAGGGTACGCCGAGCTTCCCAAGCTCTGGATGGAGGAATGTGATGCGCTTTTAAAGGAATTGTCCACTTCCCCAAAGTTGAGAGTAATGGCAGGAGGATCCACCAGGTGAATCACCTTAATGGTGTCCTTGTCCTTAATGTCACTGGTCGAGGTCAGAGAGAAATACTCCTCTCCGAAATCAAGATCTTTATAGTGTAGAGTGAAGTTCCCGTCGAGGCCGAACGTCTTCATTATGATGTCCTCCAGTTCACTGACGGTCGCAGGGATCCCGTGAGGAAGGCACAGTTTGCGGATGTCGTGATCCTGAAGGATGATGCGCAGTTTAGCAGGAGCACACACGTGAGCTTCTGGAGGAGAAACATCACCTCTGTTACAACACAATAAGGCCCATCACATTCAATAAAACAATGTGTTTCCCAACCCTGTTCCTGGAGGCACACCAAAAGTGCATATTTTGGATGTCTCCCTTATCTGACCCATTAACTTCAGGTTTTGGAGTCTCTTCTGATGTTCTGATGAGCTGACTCAGGTGTGTTTGATTAGGGAGAAGTTGAAAATCTGTACTGTTCAGAAACAGGGTTGGGAAACAGTAGCCTAATACTGCTGTTGTTGTGCTAGCTAGCTCAGAACACTGTGGCTGTCCTTATGTAAAGACCTGCCATCTCTTTGACTCGTAACCTTATGGTTTAGTTTTGCATTATTTATATCATGTAGTTAAAGTTTCGTTGCGATTATTCCTTACGTTCTTTATCTTCATTATTATTAATATATAAATCATTTGAATTAACAATATCTTGTTGTTTGAACTCTCTTTTATGCTGCGACTCAAACAAGCGGGCTGTAACATTACCAATAACAATAATGGCCAGCAAATACAGTGAACACATAATTATCAGGCAAGTTAATCCCTTAATTTAATCCCCCAAGTCCATTTCATCAACACCAAAACAGGTCAAACTATCCCTCTCAAGGCCAACAACAACTAAACATTTAGGCAGCAAGATTTTTTTGCAGTGTGTGAAGACCTACTCGACGCAGAAGAAAGAAAACACACCATTAACAATATTATTTTCAGCACTTGACCAGGTAAACTCAAGTGTAGATTTAGGGTGCACTCACACTATGCTATCTGAACCGTGCCTAGGTGCATTTCCCGGTTCGTGTGAGTGCTCCGAGTTGGCCGGCCCTGGCCCGGTTGGAAGAGCTGTGCCAGAGCGTGGTTCGGTTGGGCTTTGGCGCGGTACGCTTGTAGTTCAAAGTCATGTTGATCAGCTGGTTTGTCTATAAGCTGACATACGAGCGATCCGCTGATGAATCGCGGCTTTTTAAATGCTCCACTGTCCCTGTATCTGTGGTTACACTCAGTAAACAGCGGTGAGTTCAGTGAACTGATGACCTTCACGGCCAATCACAGTCATTTCTGTTGAGCACGTGAACACAACGGCAAATCACCGCTGTTTAAGAACGTGCTTAGTAGCGCTCAAATGTCAGCGGAAAATGGACGTTTTTAAAATATCAGTATCGATTGGTACTGAATTCCAGTATCGTGACAACCCTAATGTCCACAGTGCAGAGCGAGAGCACTTCTCTTCTGTTAAACTGAGCAGCGCATCATCGATGACGGAAGCGTGCTCCGGCTCGGAAGGTGAAATGCAGTGTGAGTGCAGGCCGAGGGGGAGAGGGAAGGGGGGACAATCGCGCTTCGGCACTATTCAAGGCAACTGTAGCTAGTGTGAGCACACCCTTAGAAACACCGGTTAAAATTACAGTATTCTAACCGTGAGACGACAAATAAACTTAATAAGCTTTTCTCCAACTCTAAAGTTTAACATGCGGCACAATCTTGCAGTATTTCTGAGATTAATAATGTTTAGTTTAATTGACCAACCTGTCTGCTGCTCAGCATCTTCATTCTTCACTAACAAAACCTCCTCAATGATCACGTCTTTATTCTCCTCTTTAACGAACGCCATCTCGCCACGGCTCTCTTGCTTCCCCAGGAGCTTTTCTGCCTGTTTGGACAATAAATGGTGTTTAAGATGAGAATAATCATTAATAAATAATAATAATTACAAATGGAGTGCATCTAATGCTGCTTTCACAAACGTGAATTTCATCAGTCTTAGACACGAACAACCTCTCAGGTCTTATTTTTACACCTCAAAATAAAAGATAAAATACACATAAACATTTCAGAAGCAAATTTAAAAGTTTAAAATATGAATTACTTCTCAACAAGAATACAAAATTAGATTCGATTTAGTGTAATTTATAATTGATTAGTATCTACGACACTTAAAAAACACACGTTTTTAAGGGATAACGAATTGGCTGATATGAATGTTTAAATTTAGTAACTTGCACATTAATAAAATGAAAATGAAACAAAAAAAGTAAACGCTGAACTTTTGCAACTGCACCACACATGCAAGAACTTTTTTTTAATATTGATGATCGAATATATTACCAATAATGTTATATACAGTATATACTCCTATTTGGCCATAGATTAGATTTCTGTACGGGGCCCAAAACAGACAATCCTCTAAACAACAAATCAGACCGTTAATTACATAAATCACAATCATTTTTAGACAATTAACCATCGGCCAAATTTCATAATCATGACCGCCCTCCTGAACCTATTATTACATCACGAACATGGAAACATTTATATTGGATTGAATATATTTCTTATGTCTTAACCCTCCAGATAAATGCCATTATAATATTATTCTTTTTAATCTATTATTGTGTGGTGTCTGTTAATTATTCAATGAGTAAATGAACGTTCATAAACAGATTATGATTAATAGGCAGACACTGCATGCGCTCATATAAAGGCATTCAAATAATTCACTTTATTAGCATTAGGTCATAAACTACTCAACAATAAACTGATCATGATTGACCCAATACTGCACTTTCATCAAGATATAAAGATCTTAACACAAGTTCTGTCTGTTTATTAAAGTGGTGTGTGTGAAAAGGAGAGTGTCCTTATGGCAGATTCCCTAAGGGGAAAATACACACTTTTCTTGTCTCAAGAAATAAATATATAATATACAAGACAAAATATGAGAAGAAAATGAGTGTCTGCGCCAGCTTAAGGCTGACATTCTCAAACATGCTTGAATATTTAATTTAAAAGCACAATTCTCGTATAGTAAAGACACTCCCGAGTGAACTGTGCGGATATAAGCTGTGTATAAGCTGAGTATATCACAGGACTGTCAGTGCACTTGACTTTACTTGCATTATTTATGGCCTGAAGCTGATTTGTTTTGCTAAATTAGCTATCAGTGTATTGGTGTGTGTGTGTAAACGTGCTCAATTAACACTATTATTGCACACATGATGACAGCCACTGATGAGATGAAGAAAATCACTCAAATCTGGACAAAAGCAGATGATGATGATGATGATGATGATGATGCAGACATTACTCATGCAGTTTTACACCTATAATTAATCCAGTGTGATAAGAGGAAAACACCCGAAGCTGGTTGTTTATTGGTGTTTTTCTGTGTACTTCCAGAGTAATGAATAGCTGACTGAAGCGCAGTTTGTCTCGTGTTAAACTGATCTCGTGTCTTTATTATCAATAACCACAAGCAGCTTTTCTGTTCTTCATCAGCGCATGCGCTTTAATCATAACAATGACGCTCATTAATGCCAGATAGGATGTTAAGGCGGTGTATTCGACCATAATGAATCCTTTCACAAAGACCTTAACAAGTATCCGATAGATTTGTCGAATTAAACTCTTTAAACGCTTGAAAACACAAACCTTTCTCCAGCCGAACCACAAACACGGGAGCGCGGCTCGCGCCTGTGACGTCATATCGCACGACCACAATAAAAGTCCTGTTCACATGTTAAATTAAAGGCATGTAGTATTACTATTATATACAACAATGAAGGAATTCGATTGGTAACATGTTTTAATTCATTAAAAGTAATTTGATCGTTTGTGAACTATTTTATTAATTTTTGTTGATTCTGTATATTATCACATAATTATTATTATTATTATTATTATTCATAAAAATCCAGAGAGAGAGAGATTTGTATGCTGAAAATATATGATTGACCTGTTTCTGGTATCTTGTTGTTTTGATTACTTCTATTGTTCTCTCATTTGCAAGTTGCTTTGAATGAAAGTGTCTGCTAAATGATTATTAAATCTATGTAAATGTATATGGTAGATATGAAATAATGCTGTAACAGCAGCCACAAGCCCCTGAACGTTCATGCCAATTCCATAGGCGTAAATGATCTTATAATGAGCTAAATCATATTTTCTGTCACTTGACTCTTGAATTTTTAAGTATCTCTCATTGACAAAACTCTTTCAGGTCTTAAAATCCCTCCAAGCTGCCGAGCTGAATCATCTTACTCTGCCTTATGCACTCTTCATGTGCATACTTTTGAGTGTGTGACAGCATAGAAGCTTTAACATTAACAGATAGTTCTGTTCATCACTTTCTGACATAAGGGAAATGTTTAAAAAGGTGTATTTCAGAGGAATTTGACAATATTTATCATTGATTGAATTAAAAGGTCTTATATCAGTGATCATTAAGAAACAGATTGTGATTGTAAACATGATTGTAAATGATATATTGAATACTTAGTACAATTGTTTCCGTGAATATAGCCAATATATTACATTTAGGTCAGAATTTTAGTGATTGAACTTTTTGTAATGATGGATAAAAAAGTACAAAATATCCACTGTAAAAGATGATATATAGTTTATCATATACTTCCCTGTGTAATTGGTCTGTAAATGTTTGGGGTCAGGAGGACCCCAAGGAACCTAACTGTAGGGTTAGCTATAGGGTTAAATGCCATCAGTGTGGATTCACTTTCACAGAGAGGACTCGACTCAAAATCCACATACAAACGCACACCGGAGAGAAGCTGTTCATGTGCATCCACTGTCGAAAGACTTGCAAGAGGAAGCCAAACCTTGAGGTTCACCTAAAGACCTGGTATAATTTAAACTAAATAAAAAAATAACTCAAACAATGTCCTATTTCGAACATAATCCGGCTAAAACTAAGTTCAACTAAGTTGGTTCGTGAAGATTACCCGATCGGTGGATGTGTCCTGGAGCTGCGCCTTCTTTGACATGCTTCATATTCTCGCATTTCAGAGTCAAACAGGAGAAGTCCTGTGTTAAAGGTGTTGCATGTAGGATTGCAGTCCAAATTCAAAATATTGGAGAGGGTTTTCCCACACGGCTCCTCCTCCTCAGACTTGATGAACACGCATATATAAAATTTATACTTTGTTACTGCTTATATTGTCAGATAAACACACAGCTAAAGTAGTTCCGGCAGGTTTAGAGCGCATTAAGCTCCACATCACATGGGGTAAGCAGAATAATCTCATGTCAAAAGGAAAAACTAGATTATTTCGCTTACTCCACACTGAAAAAAATGATGTCGGCAATGTAAGTTTATTTATACAGCACATTTCATCCACAGTGGCAGTTCAGAGTGCTTTACATAAACAGGAATAAAAGAGACAAGTATAAGAACATAAAAACAAATAATAACAGTGATTAAAAACAGATAAAAACAGATAAAAATGTGTTAAACAGGTTATAAAAGAATGAAAAAGAGAAGAGAGAAATAATAGTGGGATCTGTGGGACGCAGCACAGTGCTCATTCGGTAAAGGCACAGCTAAACAGATGTGTTTCAGTCTTGATGTGAACGTGCCTAATGTTGGAGCACATCTGATCATTTCTGGAAGCTGATTCCAGCAGCAGGGGGCGCTGTTAGTAGCTGAAGGCCGATTCACCCTGCTTTGACTGAACTCTTGGAGTTTCTAGTTTATATGATCCTAAAGATCTGAGTGATCTGTTAGGTTTGTATTCAGTGAGCATATCTGTGATGTATTGAGCTCCTAGGCCATTTAGTGATTTATAGACAAGTAGTAATACTTTAAAATCTATTCTGAATGTAAGAGCCAGTGTAAAGACCTGAGGACAGGTGTGATGTGCTCTGATTTTCTGCTTCTGGTCAGAATCCTGGCCGCAGCGTTCTGGATGAGCTGCAACTGTCTGACTGTGTTTTTGGGAAGGCCAATGAGGAGTCCATTACAGTAATCCACCCTGCTGCTGATAAAAGCATGAACAAGTCTGCAAACAATTTGTACAAAACAATGTGTTGAATTTAAACAAACAAATTAAATGTAGTAATGTTTAACTTAATTTGCTTGTTTAAATTCAGCCCAAAGAAATAGTTTACAACCACTTACCTTAAAAACATTTAGTAGATCCAAGGAATCATCTTTGAATTGATTTTATTTGATTTGATTTTTTTCAGTGCATTGTCGGATTGTTTTGCTTGTTTTAAGGAAAAACAACACTATATGTTTCGCTTGTCTAGACAATGCTTCTTGATTTAAGAATTTGTAGATATTTGGACTAGAAACAAGACACAAACTCCAAGTACAATTTTTTTTGCAGTGTATCTGTTGTACATGTAATGCCCTCACCTAACCCCCCCCCTAACCCCGCCCCTCACAGTGACTTCACTCGCTCCATTGAGTGCATTGTGTCTGACATTGCATCGGCGAGCTCAGCTTGCATCATAAAGGCTGCATCCAGATACTATTGGTAAAGACACTGATGACGTCAGACACTACAACACTCATAAATGATCATTTAATTGGCAATCTTTACTCAAATAGTTCTATTCCGATCAAATGAAAACCTCATCACTCATTAATAGAACGAAAATGATTATTGTTGTGTTCACTAAATGCCAAGTTTGAAGTATTGTATTGGTATTGTTTAAAAGGTAATAGTACTGCTTAAGCTTACACTGCAGCCATGTAAAAACTGTTGTCCTGTTTTCAGAAGACAAAATTAAGTCATGTTCTCCTTAAAATAAGCAGAATAACCTGCCAGTGGGATACGCAAAATAAACATGTTTGTCAATGATTTTGTATATCCCGATGGCAGATTCCTTTGCTAGTTTAAAGGAGAACACGATTTAATCTTGACACTTTTTTCTGCAAACAGGTCAATCATTTTCCTGGCTAGAAAGGGCTTCTTGATTTTATTGTATTTGTTTGTTTGTTTTTTGATATGTGGAGTGTTTTATTTTGGAGAAGTCAAAATGTTTAAGTAGAGCAAAGTGATGTTTAGTTGTAGAGGCCTGCTGTGAATCTGTGAAGGTCTGCATGTGTGCCTGTCTGTCAGAGGGACGGATATATAGAGAGGGAGTCGTATTACTCTCCGTCATCGAACACCTGCTGAAAACACTCACAGTGACACACACACAGACTCACATACAAGTGTTCGTTCCTCAGTTCAGAGCAGTCTGGTTATTAATGAGTTAAGATTAACTTCTGTGCTAAAGCAAATATAAACCTATCTGTATTAGGATCACACATCACTGACTGAAAACCCGGATTATAGCACAGAAAAGCGTCATTTACAGGTATGTGTATTTGATCTTGTCTGTTCTGGTCACTCTGGTTTACTCTCAGTGGTTGTGTGTGCACTTAAATGGGATTATTTGAAACTTTTCTATGTACAGTGTAGAAAACGTTTGTCATTGTTTCCTGAAACTCAGTTTAGTGGGAGATCCTGATTTTGTTGCCCTCAAAAGAGTGTTTCCAACCCAGAAATAGAAATTAGTGTGTGTTTGTGTGTGTGTGTTTGTAGATTTGAAGAATTTCATATTTCATTATGCTATCATATGTAAACGGGCGGCGCGGTGGCGCAGTGGGTAGTGCTGTCGCCTCACAGCAAGAAGGTTGCTGGTTCGAGTCTCAGCTGGGTCAGTTGGTGTTTCTGTGTGGAGTTTGCATGTTCTCCCCGTGTTGGC
>CAIGQV010001356.1:275951-317468 GCA_903798115.1 Danio jaintianensis | reverse complement strand
CACACACACACACACACACACACACACACACACACACACACACACACACACACACACACACACACATACCACATGTTGAATCGTGAATCGTGTCACATTGTGTTGATGTGAATAGAGTGTTTACCTTGTACTGGTAGCTGGGACTGAGCTGATTCCAGGGTTCAGGGTTGCTGCTCTTATTCCAGCTGTTAAAAAAATAATCACACTTCCATTAATAGTGTGTTTTTCCTTGACACCCCAGAATCACTGGTGGGAGGCGTGCGTTGCCTTAGTGTCCCACCAGTGCTGATATACAGCCACATCACACTGCTACGAGTGTGATATTGCGTTTATACAACAGTTCGACGGCATAATCGTGTGTATAAAAAAGAAAATCAAACACGGAGAGTCTCAAAACCCTTTTGTATGAGGAACTACTTTCTTCCGCCGCTCATTCACATCTGCAGCTGACGTCAGAACAGCAGAAACCGCTGCTCATTCACTAACGTCACTTTAGAGCTAGTGTTTGAGTGGTTCTCTAGCGTAATGTCTAAAGTGATTAGAAACTGATTTTGCTGAAATTTTAAGATTATAAGGCTGAACTGCATGAAATGCCATCAGTCTACAGAGATTTCCCAGTATTTCTCTGTTCAATCGGGAGATCACAGTATTACTATGGTATAAATACAGCACTACAACATACACAAGAGAGAGATGGACTTAGAAAGTCATTGACCTGTTTAATAATGATTTGATCAGCTGTAGTTTGAAATGACGCTGGTTTTCTCTTAGGGTTTATTATGCGTGTCTGTCGCCATCTTGTGAATGAACATCGTCAACCGTCTTTACTCAAAGACGCTAATGGCCACCGACGTGCTGTCCCTCAGAAATGATAAATATTTTAAAATAGGCACTATCCTTATAAATAAACTGCAGAGTTGCAATCTAAACAACTCCATTCTCCACTAAAAACGCCTCAGAAGTACATTATGTTGTCCAACAGCTGCAGTATTTGTCAAACTGTAGAGTGTCCTCTGCTTGTTGCTGTATGTGGGCGGAGTAATACACAAGGGTGAAGGGTGAAGAGGCTGGACGAGTGCTGTTACTGGCAGAATATTGCATGGCTATCAGCCAATCAGATTCAAGAACCAGACAAAACTGATGTATAAATATATATATATATCCTGGAGAACAAAACCAATCATAAGTGTCAATTGTTTTTGATGTTGATGTTTATCATCATTTGAAAGAGGGATAAATATGTTTTCCATGAATATGTGGTTTGTTAGGACAATATTTGTGCTAATAATAAATCTTAAATATTCAGAAAATCTTCTTTTATCAATGCACATTCATTTGCACAGCATTTTTTACAATAATATTGTCACAAAGCAGCTTAACAAAACGTACACGTTATTATATTACAGTCAAAATCAGACAGTTAAGGAGTTGTGTATAGGTTGCCATGTAAATATACTCAGTTAATACAACGTACTTCTCAGAAAGGTGATGTCTTTTTAGTAAAGTGTATTTGTGTATTGCTTAACATTTTGTGCTGTCCTCAAAGTCCTTTAAATTTGAGTTTGACATGAGTTTTTGCAGTAGGAAATTTCCAAAAAAACAACAACTTGATGAACATGATCTTTGATGACTTTTGGCATGCCGTGCCGGCAGCTAGCTCTCTGCAACTCTCACATTGTTGCCCACTGAAGCTAAGCAGTGCTGCGCCCGGTCAGTACCTGGATGGGAGACCACATGGGAAAGCTAGGTTGCTGCTGAAGTGGTGTTAGTGAGGCCAACCTGTGGTCTGTGTGGGTCCTAACGCCCCAGTACATTGATGGGGACTCTATACTGCTCAGTGAGCGCCGTCTTTCGGATGAGACATTAAACTGAGGTCCTGACTCTCTGTGCTCATTAAAAATCCCAGGATGTCCTTCGAAAAAGAGTAGGGGTTTAACCCCGGCATCCTGGCCAAATTTGCCCACTGGCCTCTGTCCATCATGGCCTCCTAACCATCCTCATATTATAATTGGCTTCATCACTCTGTCTCCTCTCCACCAATCAGCTGGTGTGTGGTGTGCGGTCTGGCGCAATATGGCTGCCGTCGCGTCATCCAGGTGGATGCTGCACACTGGTGGTGGATGAGGAGATTCCCCCCAATGTGTAAAAGTGCTTTGAGTGTCTAGAAAAGTGCTATATAAATGTAAGGAATTATTATTATTATTATTATAAAAAAAGAATAATTTTGACAAGGTTTTTTTGTCTATTGTCAAAGACATACCCTGTAAAAAAATATCCATAAATCAGCAGTTTTCCCTATTTTGTGATTCATGTTTTTTATTTTCCCCTGTTTATTTCTGCTTGTGAGCTGCATTATGGGATCTTGATCTTCATCCAGCAACTTTTAACCTTGAAAAGTGTGTAAGTGTGTGTTTTCTGCACATGTGTGATAGTCTGCAGTGCTGGGTTGGTGTTGTATATTACGCTACAGAAACCTTTTACCTATTAAGTGCAATAGGCATGTTTTTGGTGTTTTCTGGCAACAGAACGTACATAATTAACTCAATCTACTGAACAAAACTGTAATAATTTCCTTACACGACGTGAGGTCCCCTGGCCAGACGGAATAAATACAGGAACGCTCCACCCATGCCCAGACAGATGAAGAAGAACTGCGGGATCAGCTGACAGACAAACACCACAGACACTTTACATAAATCACCATCAAGATGCTATAATATTAGTACATTTTTGTATTAGTATATCATCGTTCCACATATTATAATCAGATTTGATGTTTTGTTTATATACAGTTGAAGTCAGAAAAAATCTCAAAACTCTTAAATCCAGAAGCATTTTCTAGACAAGCAAATATTGTCTTAATATCAGAAGCAATAACTAAAAATGAAGTGAGTTTTTTCCGAAAACAAGCTAAATAATCTGACAATGGGGGAAGAAAATAATCTCACTCATTCATTCATTTATTCATTCTCCTTCGGCTTAGCCCCTTTATTCACCAGGGGTCGCCACAGCGGAATGAACCACCAATCTCACTTTATTTTGACGCATTATTTCTGAAAACAAAACAACATTTGGTACTCGTCTAGAAAATGCTTCTTGATTTAAGAGTTTTGAGATTTTTGGACAAGAAACAAGACACAAACTCGGAGTGAGAGCAGCATGTTTTGCAGTGTGTTTGGAGAAGAGATGAGACAGTACGGTGTAACATTCCAATTGGCTTAGAAGTTAAAATTAATGGTTAAAAAATTAAGTTGAATCCCACACTGCATCCACACTGTTGTACTCCAGACACTTCACGAGGCGCTTCAGCATTAGTTTATCAATTATGACTGTGTTATTTCTTCAGTGATGTCTGTTATTAGACAAACGTCTTACTAAAACACATACAGAATGAAAAGAGATATTAAAATACTCACTCCTGGATGTTTCTTGACCTGATCTCGAAGTTTCCGCAGCAGCAGCATCTTTACAGGAGGAGAAGAGCAGAACTGTGTGCCTGAGACTCCAGTGTGTGTGTGTGTTACAGCTGCTGTGAAAGGGATGGAGGAAGGGGAGACAAAAAACACAATTAGCCAACATACATAGGACAGGGAGGTAAGACAGCATGGCACGTACACCCGCACCATCGTCATCCAACATCCATTTCTTTGGGGACATCTGTGAAAGAACAATCTCCATAGCTGAATGAGATGAGATGAAGATATATTTGCAGTGGAGGTCTTGAGTTTGTAATCTGTCCACCCAGAGCTGCGTATCTCACGATCCTTTATATGCTCAATCGGATGTTAATACTTATATGTGGGATCCTCACTTTCCTGCAGAGTTTATCTATAACCCTGATCAAACACATGGTACATTAACATGGGATCGTCATGCCAACTTTCAATTACAACACACAAAGGTGGCTTTTTGACACCTAGTGAGAGATAAACAGTACACGGACACAAACCTACAGTGCAGCAGAGTTGATCTTTAATATGTGAGGTGCCACAGGCTATATACAGCAATCAGAGAGGGAAATGCCTTTTAAGACCTTTTTATAGACCTCATCAGCACTTTAGGTTTCAACTGGTAACATTGGGGACATTTTAACTTACAGTATATTTACTAAATACTGATTGTAAGAAACGAATCCTAGTCTAAAACGTTATACATATACTGAATAACAACGCTAGTCCAGCAGGGGGCGCCTCTAACAGCAGGGATAACAGTGTTTCCTTGGTTACTGCAGTAAACCAAGCAGCGTGACGTCAAATCTAGCAGGATTATAGCGATTTCATGAACTACACAGCATCGCAGGTCTACTTCAGGCAAACTTTAGCATACAACTATACATCGTATAATACAAAATTATACAAAATTTAATACCAGGCGTCACGGTGGCGCAGTGGGTAGCACGATCGCCTCACAGCAAGAAGGTCGCTGGTTTGAGCCTCGGCTGGGTCAGTTGGTGTGTCTGTGTGGAGTTTGCATGTTCTCCCCGTGTTGGCGTGGGTTTCCTCCGGGTGCTCCAGTTTCCCCCACAGTCCAAACACATGCGCTATAGGGGAATTGATGAACTAAATTGTCTGTAGTGTATGTGTGTGAATGGGAGTGTATGGGTGATTCCCAGTACTGGGTTGCAGCTGGAAGGGCATCCGCTGTGTAAAACATATGCTGGATAAGTTGGCGGTTCATTCCGCTGTGGCGACCCCTGATTAATAAAGGGACTAAGCCGAAAAGAATATGAATGAATGAATGAATGAATTTAATACCTTGTACAATAGCATTTAAGATTTTAAAAATACTTTTATAAGGGCTTTAAACTTCTCTAAATTCATTTATAAACTTTAAGTACTTTTAAGACCCGCGGACACCCTATGCCACAACGTGCAACCATACACTGTGTTTCAGTAGACAAAAAGGATTTACTATTTGACTTTTGGTCTGATCTCCATTAAAACTCAAAGTTGTGGATTCCCCTGGTGATAAAAACTGCTTAAATTGGCTGGTTTTAGCGGGTCGACCAGCCTGGTTTTAGAGGGGTTTTGGCCATCAGGCTGGGAGATGACCAGCTAAAACCAGTTTGACCAGCCTAGCCAGGCTGGGAGCCCAGCCAAAACCAGCTATGTCTAGCTTAAACCAGGCTGGTCAAGCTGGTTTTAGCTGGTCATTTTCCAGCCTGACCAGCTAAGACCAGGCTGGAAATGGCCAAAACCCCTCTAGAACCAGGCTGGTCAACCAGCTAAAACCAGCCAACCGGCTTAGGCTGGTTAAAGCTGTTTTCTTAAACAGGGTGATGGCAGGTAAAGGTATGAGTTTCTTTATTCTGATGAAAAATCGGTTGCTATTTCAAAGAGTCCTGAAACAGATAACCATTGACATCCATAGTAGGGGAAAAACACACACAGTGGAAGTCAATGATTACCGGTTTCCAGATTTCTTATTCTTTTGTGTTCAACAGATGAATGAAATTCAATCCTGTGTAACCTGGGTAATTTAAAAGTGAGAGGTGAATAATTGATGACCGAATTTTTGGGTGAACTATCCCTATAAATCACCACACGACCTTGGCGTTTGTCAAAAATACAGCAGGTGATGGAAAGAAAAACACATCCAGGATTGAGATGGCAATGAATTCAGCCCCTACGTCCCCTGAGAAACAATTACTGTCTGGACAGGGCTAATGAGACAGTTGTGTTGTACATTATCACCAATTTTTGGACAGTAATTGTTTCTCAGGGGGACTTGAGGGATTTTCATAATTTACAGGCGTCAGTTGGTGATTTTATAGTCGTCTGAATCAAGAATGTTATATTCATAATTTAATATTATAAGAAACAATAGATCAACACACATACTTTGTAGAAAGAGTTAAGAGATGTTCTAGGTTTACTCCTGGTTAACATGTTGCTGTCTGCCGTGTCCTCTGTGTCGGCACTGAGCTCCTGATATGTAAAAGAAAATCATCATTGGTTTCTGTTAGTTGGGTGTTAGGTTCAGGTTCACTCTCTGACTCGAACAAATGAGGAATTTATTACTGCTATAATTATGTTAATGTTAAAATGTACAGCCTATTTGCTTGCTTTAATTCTTTGACAAAAGCAACCTTTGGTTAACTTGTATACAGTCAAATCCAGGCTGACATATGGGAAACGTTAAAGTCTTTAAAATCTGACAGACTACTATTAACTGCAATTTGGGACACCAGTGTCATTTACAGGGTTACTGAAAGATGTTTAGCGTAAAAAACAATGATGACAACAACAATAAAAAAATGACACCAAAACTCATTTATGCCTATTACCAATGATCACCAAGTGCCATGCACACTTTACCTTATTTCATTTATTAAAACACAAAAATACAAGGTATTTTTAATGTATTTTAATGTATTTTTGTATTACGATTAGCTATTATTTAATATTGGCAGACTCTGTGCTGTGATACAGTGCTCGAGATACAGGGCATTTGTACATCAAAATCTGAGATCTGGTGAAAGAGCAGCCAAAGATCTGATCTCTGCATCTGCTCCTGCAATAATCAACCATAATGATCCTGACGAAACAGCAGATATTATTGTGTCTGATTGTTGAGCTGAAGCAGACACACACACACACACTGGAGGACACATGAAAGGCTGCTGATTATGCCGTACAGACGCTTAAAGCAGTGTGTGTCACTTCTCATACACAATAACTGCTGTGACAGATCCTTGAGCACACAAACACACACACACATACGCAAACATTACCTTTGATGGGCTAAATCAATGTCATTAGTGTTCATTTCATGTTCATATACACAATATGACATACTGTACATACATAAAGGTCAGAGGAGAAAAGGCTTTTCCAAGCATCAGAACAGTAAAAGATGTAATACAGTTTTAAAATACTTAAATTAGAGTGTCATTTTAATTGATCTTGTTTGAGAGAAAAAGTCTCGCCCACTAAAACAGGAGTCACCAAACTTGCTCCTTGAGGGCCGGTGTCCTGCAGATTTTAGCTCCAACCCTAATCAAACACATCTGAACAAGCTAATCAAGGTCTTACTAGGTATACTTGAAACACCCAGGCAGGTGTGTTGAGGCAAGTTGGAGCTAAACCCTGCAGGGACACCGGCCCTCCAGGACTGAGATCGGTGACCCCTGCACTAAAACGTCATTCAGGGTGTAACAGTGGTTTATAAGGCATGTTTAGCCCAGGAATCACTCAATGGCATATAAAACTTGAATTAATTCTCATTTAAGCTTAATTACTTTGATTCTGCTATCCTTCAAACCAGCGAGTTTTTAATCCTTCAAGATGCAATCAGGTTTAGTGTAAACACTTTATCTTGTGTGTATTACAATGAAGTACACTGCACTGTTTTTGTCTTGTTTCTAGTCCAAATATCTAAAAACTCTTCAATCGAGAAGCATTTTCTAGACAAGCAAAACATGCTGTCTTGTTTTCAGAAATAACATGTGAAAATGAAGTGATTTTGTCCATAAAACAAGCACAATAATCTGCCAATGGGGTAAGCAAGATAATCTTGTTTTTCCTTTTGACATACGATTATTTTGCATAGCCCATTGACCCCAATGCACTCAAGATACAATGGCAAGAGCTCACAATGAGGAGCAATAAACAGACTATTGAGCATCTGTACTCCAGCAGTGTTAATACTCGGGTGTTGTTGCCCTCGTGTGGTGTGGTGTGGTGGAGCCATCTCCTCAGTGAATGCTGTTATATGAACATCATTATAAATCAGGAGTCATATTCACAATACATCTAGTCTCAGCCTCAGACGTCATGCCTAGCACCGCCACAGATCTTTGTCTAAACGTCTGATGGATATGGCACGTTTTCTGGACACACTTCAGCAGATCCTCAGTCCTGCTCTGATTGGTTTAAATATACAGGATTTCAGGAGTCGAGTGTGCAGCGATCTTTCTCAGCCTGCATGGAAACAAGTGTGAGCGGATCAAAACGCTGTGATGATTATATTGATGACAGTGCTCATTAATAAACCTAGAACTTTCTGAGACAGTCAGCGACTTACTGCACTGTTAATGATTTTTTGGTACAGATTACACAGTATTTAACTGTAATATGAACGGTATTTTACTGTAGGACAGTTATGCGGTATGTTACTGTATTTTAGAGTTGCATTGTGAAAATTACTGTATATTGTACTGTAAAGACATACATACAATACATATATAGCTAGATAAAATGTGCTGCAAATATACAGTACTTTTGATGTAATTGACTTACAGTAAGTTACAGGTGAACCGCTGCCAGACTCTGAATTAAATATATGCGCAAAACTGGAATATCGCTTAAAACAATTGCGAATGAAGCACTATTTCCACCCAACGAGTCCAAGAGAATAAAATCATCACTTCCTGATAAACTGGCACCAAATATCAAAAGAAGAATGGAAGCTGCTGCGTTAGGAGAAGGCCTTTTTTCATATATAGTAACTTCTTAGAACACGTAGACGAAACGTGATGTGCCATGT
Source organism: Danio jaintianensis (assembly GCA_903798115.1). Lineage (NCBI taxonomy): Eukaryota > Metazoa > Chordata > Actinopteri > Cypriniformes > Danionidae > Danio > Danio jaintianensis. Next base: position 308,981 of record CAIGQV010001356.1, on the reverse strand, counting down.
CATCTTGCTGCTGGAGGCGGGAGACCACTCTTTGGATGGTCGTCACTTCTTTCTCATATATGAGTGTTCTGACCTCATCGTCCACCCAAACACACCCGTCATTTTTGTTATCACATGATTTGTTGAAGCAAAATCTTTTTGGTGCGCATGCTGGAATTTATTCGGTAAATGCATTTCCATCGTAGTTTATGTCATTCATTCACTCATTTTCATTAGTCCCTTTATTCATCAGGGGTCGCCACAGCGGAATGAACCGCCAACTTATCCAGCATATGTTTTACACAGCGGATGCCCTTCCAGCTGCAACCCAGCACTGGGAAACACCCATACACACACACACACACACACACACACACACACACACACACACACACACACACACACACACACACACACACACACACTCATACACTACAGCCAATTTAGTTCATCAATTCCCCTATAGCGCATGTGTTTGGACTGTGGGGGAAACCGGAGCACCCGGAGGAAACACACGCCAACACGGGGAGAACATGCAAACTCCACACAGAAACGCCAACTGACCCAGCCGGGACTCGAACCAGCAACCTTCTTGCTGTAAGGCGACAGCACTACCCACTGCGCCACCGTGCTGCCCTGTAGTTTATGTTTCATATATTTTTCTTATGGGAAAAATAAAAAAGTTGATCCTACTTAGTTGTTTTCTAGATGTATGTGCATCTTGGTGTTTCCATCCAGGGTTTTTATGCAACGCTGCAAAATGCAAATAAAAACAGGCGGATGGAAACGCAGCTAGTGTAAAAAATATTTGATATATTTTTTGTTTTTGGTTTATTTCTGGTTGTGAATTGCACTTCTGATGTTGAAAATTCAGTGAAACGCCTTAAGAAATGATATGTAGAGAAATAAGTGAATAACAGAAAATGTGCTGCAGTTTATTACAAGGTTTCTGTAGCGTAATATACAACACCAACACACACAACACAGCACTGCACACTATTACACGTGCAGAAAACACACTCTTACACACTCTTCAAGGTTAAAAGTTGCTGGATGAAAGATCAAGATCCCATAATGCAGCTCAGAAGCAGAAATAAACAGGGAAAAATAGAAACGTGAATCACAAACAGAAAACTGCTATTTATTATTATTATTATTTTTACTGAAATTGTATTTTATTAAGGTCTAGCCCTACCCCAACCCTCACAGTCATGTAAAAATATTAATTATTGCTGTGCCACAAACATCATGCTACGGCTGATCCCTGGGTTGGACTCGCGGCTGTTCGACCGGCAGGTGGCGGTGCTGAGAATAAAACACAAATAAAACACAAACAGTTCTCAGTGTGCAGAAGAAGTCGCAGCTCATCAGTCGTGTGCTGTTGAACATGAGTAATAACCGCACGGTTTACTCGTTCGAGGATTACCGGTGCTCCCCGGACCCGGTGTTCGCGCTGGAAAGTCAGTGTGTGTCCCCGGCCCCGGCGCCGGTGGTGGTGGATAACGGCTCGTTTCAGTGCCGCGCGGGCTGGAGCAGCGGAGCACCGGAGCTCGACTACCCGCGGCTGGTGTTCCGCCCAGCGGCCGCCCGCAGCAGAGGAGCCGCCCGCGGTGGAGCGCAGGTGGGGAATGACATCCCGAACCCGGAGCCGCTGCGCTGGACACTCAAGAGCGCCTTCGACCGAGACACGGTGGTCAACTTCGACATCCAGGAGCTCGTCTTCGACTACATCTTCACGCACCTGGGGATAAACACACAGGTGAGGAGGAGGAGGATGTGCAGTCTGCCCACCTTACAGTACTTTATTAAACTAAAATAGAGTTTATAGATGTTACTTTCAGTCTGTAAGTGTTAAGGATATCTATAAGTGCTACACAGTTCGCATTTAGAAGATATAAACCTGATATAAACATCCAAAGCTTGCAGTTTCCACATAAATGGATCAACTATTTTTTTGACGTCACCTCATACTTCAGTTCCTCATCAAATGCTCTGTAAAATCTGACATGCCCCGCCCCCTTCTTCTCATTTACTGTTCATGGACCCTCTCACAAGACTGCGTTTGACGTCATCAGCGTCTTAAAATACTTTAAAGGTTTTAATATTTATAATAATTATAAACTTTATGTTTATATAGCGCCTTTAAAAGTAGCATCTCAGGGCACTTTACAGACATAAAACGTGCAGCTGTAAAAGACAGAAGGATGAATGCAAGAAAAAGTCATAATAAAAATAACTCAAAGCACATAAAATAACAATAATAATAGTAATAAATCTAAAAATCATATAAAAGTCAAATAAAATCAAATAAAAGCTGCTGTAAAATAGTCAGTTCTAAGAGATGATTTAAAAATACTCAATGCATTGTGAATATCAGAGGGTGAAGAGTTCCACGGTTTAGGTGCCAATGAAGAGAATGCCCGGTCTCCCACAGATTGCGTTGACTGAGCAGTCAAAAAAGACCAGCATCAGACGAGCGTAAAGCACGTCTAGGAGTGAATGGGATTAAAAGCTCAGATAAATATTGTGTTGCTAGATCATTCAAGACCTTGTACGCAAGCATGAGGATTTTAAAATCAATTCCAAAACTGACTGCAAGCCAGTGCAGATTTGTCAAAATAGGGGTTCTGTGCTCTCTGGCGCTGGTCCTGGTCAGATTTCTAGCTGCTGAGTTTTGTACTAGTTGTAACTTGTTTGGGGTAGTGTTCGGAACTCCAGCCAGCAATGCGTTACAATACGGGAAAATACAAAGGTGTTGATTAATTTTTCAGCAATAGAAAAGGGCGTATATATATATATATATATATATTTAAAATACTTTTGTACATTTATATGCATTTATGTCTGTATTATATCATCTTTGCATCAAAAACCGAGTTCCCGCGTGTGTGAGGTGTGTGTAATGCAGTGTGTATGTGTGCAGGACAGTAAATCTGACATTATTCTCTCCTCTGGCTGCCGTTATCAGTCTCACACTATTGTTTTCCTTCTGAAAGTCTTGATAACACCATCCTGGAGTTGTTCTGTCATTATTTCAGCATATAGGATTGTAAATGAGTGATTTGTTGTCCTCTCCCATTCACTGCGCTCTGAGTTTACACACTATGAGCACTTCTGCTGCAGAGAAACACACACATGTGAAAAGGCTGTATTTTGACAGTGCTAGTGTGAATTCCTGGTGTGACCCTTGACCCCTGTGTGCTCAGGGTCATGTGGAGCACCCTCTGGTGGTGACGGAGCCGGCCTGTAACCCGCTGCAGTGCAGACAGATGATGTCAGAGCTGCTGTTCGAGTGTTACGGGGTCCCGCGGGTGGCGTATGGTGTGGATAGCCTCTTCAGCCTCCATCAGAACAGCACAGCAGATGCAAGAGCGCCCCCTACAGGCCTGGTGCTGTCCTCTGGCCATCATTGCTCACATGTGCTGCCCGTCATTAACGGCAGGTACCACTAACACTCGTTTACACGCACATAGTAAGAGCACTTCAGATTTTCACAGCACTTTCAGAAGAAGCCTTTTCTTTATTGCAGTTTCCAAATTTACATACAGAGGTACGGCACGTGGGGTTGTCCACATTGGATGCACAACACAAACCAATCATAGGAATCCAGAAATTGTAGAACAGTTCATGAATGAATACATTGAGGATTCAAAGAAAAGACATCGTATGAATAGTCAAAAGAAACAAATTGTGTTGAATACAATCAAAACAAAACCACATGATACGGATTTGTTGCTGTACGACTGCAATTGTGTATATAGTGTTTTCAACCCATATTGTGGCACCCGGTATATACTAAATACACATGAAACTGTGAGGACGGTACATTTAGCACCTTAAGTGTTTAAATTTTTATATTGGTACTGTTCTTCATACTATTTCCTTATGTGTTTTCTCTTATAAAAAATACATTAAATAAAATTCACATCTTTCTATTGTACATCGTATATTAAGTCTGGCCTTAATGGGAGAATATATTCTACCTGTTTTCTCCATGTCTCATTAAACTCCTCAGACTGTCTCCTGTTTGATTGTCCATTTGAACAAACTCAAATAAATAGTGTGACTTTGCCGCAGTGGGTTGTGACGCATTGTGCAGCTTACTGAAATGTCTTTCATTAAAAGTGTTTAATGCATCCATCATTTACATGTTTATATTCCATCCCACGTTTATACAATGAATTTGAGCAGAAGCATGATCATATCAGTAAAGGTTTGCATGAAATTATAATGTGTTGAATTTAAGTGTTTGTATGCAACATTTTATTTGAGTGTTTCTTATTATTTCTAAAAATAAATAGAAATCAGCGGGGTAAGGTTGCACCACACTGCAAAATATGCTTTGTGCCTTGTTTCTAGTCCAAATATCTAAAAATTCTTAAATCAAGAAGCATTTTCTGGACAAGTAAAACATGTAGTCTTGTTTTCAGAAAACATACATAAAAATTAAGTGATTTATTTTCCTTAAAACAAGCAAAATAAACTTATTTCTAAGGGAAAACTAGATTATTTTGCTTGTTTTAATGAAAAACTCTCTTCATTTTGACTCATTATTTCTGAAAACAAGACACTATTCTTTACTTGTCTAGAAAATGCTTCTTGATTTAAGAATATTCGGACTAGAAACAGGACAAAAACTTTAAGTAAGAAAAGCATTTTTGCATAAGTTCTTGCTTAAACGTGAACATAAAGTGAAGTGAAGTGAAGTGAAGTGTAGTGTGGCCAAGTATGGTGTCCCATACTTGGAATTTGTGCTCTGCATTTAACCCATCCAAGTGCACACACACAGTTAGTGAACACACACATACCGTGAACACACACCCGGAGCAGTGGGCAGCCATGCTGCGGCGCCCGGGGAGCAGTTGGGGGGAACGGTGCCTTGCTCAAGGGACTCACCTCAGTCGTGGTATTGAGGGTGGTGGAGAGTGCTGGTCATTCACTCCCCCCACCCCCAATTCCCGCTGGTACCGAGTATCGAACCAGCAACCTTCGGATCACGAGTCCAACACTCTAACCACCAGGCCACGACTGCCCCCTGTAAAGTCCACACTAGAGGCGTAGTAACTACTAGCTAGTTAATAAGTAGTTTTGTTCTTTCTCCGTTTGCACTGAGTATGATAATAAAGCATTTCCATCACATCAGCTAGTAAAAAAGATCATCACTTTCTGGGATGTGTTTGACACTGGTGACTTGTCGAGTGTCTTACTGTATCATTAACACAAGGAACTCTCAGTTATTTAATACAGGTTTTGTTCTTATTTGCAGGCTGGATGCTGTGAATTGTAAGCGGGTGAATCTGGGTGGAGGTCAGGCTGCGGTGTATTTCCAGAGACTTCTGCAGTTGAAATATCCTGCAAACCAGGCCTCCATCACCCTGAGCCGCATGGAGGAGCTCCTGCACCAGCACAGCTACATCGCTCTCGATTATCAGAATGGTGAACACTCACACATACACATACACACACACAGACACACAACCAGCAAAACTACCTGGAAGTAAATTAAAGGTGACATCAGAATCAATTATAATACACTTTTGTAGTGTATGTTCAGTTAGGTTATATTGCACTCGACTCTCAGTATGGTAAACACACACACGACCAGGAAAAAAGCTTGGAAATTCAATTCAAGTGTATTTGTATAGCGCTTCTCACAATAATTATTGTTTCAAAGCAGCTTTACAAAAATGCACATTATTGCATTACAGTCAAATTCGGAAAAGGTAAGGTTATTAGTTACCATAACTTCATTAGTTACTAATAACTTTAACTAATTAACTAGTAACTAACAGCTTTTAACAGTTAAAGTTAGTATATATAAGCATAGTTATATAGTATATAGGTGATGTCTATGTGTACATGTTTAATGAAGTGCATTTGTGTATTATATAATACACACAAATAAATTAAAGGTGACATCAGAATCAATTATAATACACGTTTGTGGTTTGAAAAGAGAACATGGAGTGTGTTTTTTATGAGTTGTCTGAGTGTATTTATGTGCCATAATTAGGCCCAAACTGAATCTACTCGCAGAAATCCCATCATTCAATCTATTTATTTACATATGTAAATGTGTGTAAATATATATTTATTCAGATTTTATATCAATTTCAGTAATAATATGCAAACGTGTTTATTTACACTACCAAATTTAACCAAAGTAAGTTGTAGACTTTTCAGTGAGACCCTAAAGAGTCTGTGTAAAATGAGCATCCGATGTCACCTTTGCATATTTACAGATGTAACTCAGTTTATGTCTGAATCATGTTAATTCAATTCAAGTTTATTTGTATAGTGTTTTTTATAATAATTATTGTTTCAAAGCAGCTTTCAGTGAAGAGCTATAAATGAAGAGGTGCTATAGAAACAAACATATAAAGCATAAAAGTATTTCTAACACAGTGTCTGGTGCATTAAGACAGGAGGAGTGTGTCCTACGGGAGGTTGTCAAGCCCACTCACCTGCGTGGAGCACACTCACGCATCATACCCTTTTGTGCTGCATTGTGTGTATGCTTTACTGAAAAGATGAATCTAAACTGAGAGAGTGTGTCTGAGCCTCGGACAAATTCCAGAGTTTAATGTGTTGATGTTTGTGGGACAGAGCTGGAGAAGTGGCGCAGTCCGGAATTCTACGAGAGCGAAGTGCACCGCGTCCAGCTGCCGTTCTCGGGCCGCTCGGCTGGAGTGTGTGTGAGCGCGGAGGAGCGCAGCGAGAGAAGAGCGCAGCAGCTCAGACGCATACAGGAGATCAACAGCCGGCGCAGAGAAGAGAGAATACTGGAGGACCAGAAACGCCTGGACACGCTGCTGGCCGTGCAGGTACACCAGACACTGCCAAACACGCTTTTAGTTCTAGTTTATTTGAGTGTTTCTCATTATATCTGAAAGATAAATAGAAATCATCAGGCATCAAAGCAATCTCGGTTGCTGAAATGTCAGTACATCATGAGCATCTACTGCAGAAGTATTATACTGAAGTCAAAGTTTTATTGAGGGAAGTTCTGCTGTGATTATTAGTATGGTTGTATATGTCTGCTGTTTTTAATGCTGGTGTCGTGGTCAGGATCTGCTGGAGGACGGGGCTCTGGAGCTCTTCCACAGGAGTCTGGTGGAGCTGAACATGGACTCGGCAGAGGAGCTGCAGTCATACATACACAAACTCAGCCTGAGCCTCCAGCAGCACCGCATACTGAGAGCAGAGGTTTGGCAGATCTCCCAAACACACTTACTCAACTCAACTTACACACACAGTTGAAGTCAGAATTATTACCCCCCCGTATATTTTTTCCCCAATTTCTGTTTAACGGAAAGAAGATTTTTTTCAACCCATTTCCAAACATAATAGTTTTAATAACTCATTTCTAATAAATCATTTCTGTTCTCTTTGCCATGATGACAGCACATAATATTTGACTAGATATTCTTCAAGACACTAGTATTCAGCTTAAAGTGACATTTAAAGGCTTAACTAGGTTAATTAGGGTAAAGTTAGGGTAATTAGGCAAGTCATTGTATAACAGTGGTTTGTTCTGGAGACAATCCAACACTAATATTGCTGAAGGGGGCGAATAATATTGACCTTAAAATGGCTTTAAAACAATTAAAAACTGCTTTTATTCTAGCCGAAATAAAACAAATAAGACTTTCTCCAGAAGAACAAATATTATAGGAAATACTGTGAAAAATTCCTGAATCTGTTCAACATCATTTGGGAAATAAAAATACACAGGAGGGCGAATAATTTTGAATAATGTTGAAAATGTTTTTTTATCTTAATGTGATGATTTGATGAGTAACTTCATCTTGCGTCAAAACTGATGCTTTTAAAAATGAGGGTGAAAAATAATGTTAATGCTAATTGTGTTAAAAAGTGATGCTATAGGAACATGTTGAGTGAATGATAAAGCTGACAGTGATCTTGTTGAATCAGACTGCAGAAGTGGAGCCGTCGGCAGATGAAGGAAACGAGCTGGAAGTAGATTTAAATGAGAACGAAGAGCTTGGAAAAACCAGCAGCGCAGCACAGGTAACATTTAAAGATGTCTTCATTGCAGTGAATGAGGGTTGTTTATGCTAATGAGGGAGAGATGGGCACTAGTGGGCGGGGCTTTCCCCCTCTGATGACAGGTACAAAGGGAGAATGTCAATCAAAGTGTTTCTGCAGACTGTTTTCATCAAGTCTGATTAGAACAAATACAATTAATTCATGTTGACCATTAGAGGTTGGAGATATTCACACACTGCTGACACACAACTGGGGTTAAACCCTGCGTAAAAGGGAGTTTTGAACAATAGGTGCGCTTTAATTGACCGTCAAAAAGATTAATTTTAGTCCATTATTTATCAGGCATCGCCACAGCGGAATGAACCGTCAACTGTTCCAGCATATTTTTTACACAGCGGATGCCCTTCCAGCTGCAACCCAATACTGGGAAACACCCATACACACTCATTCACACACACACACACACATACACTACGGCTGATTTAGTTAATCAATTCCCCTATAGCGCATGTGTTTGGACTGTGGGGGAAACCGGAGCACCCGGAGGAAACTCCACACAGAAACGCCAACTGACCCAGCCGAGGCTTGAACCAGCGACCTTCTTGCTGTGAGGCCACAGTGCTAACCACTGAGCCACAGTCAAAAAGATCCATCGATTAAATGGGTTATCCACAATTAATTAACCATAAAAATAAACTCCCATATTTTGAATTTGGACTGCAATATCTGTCTTGCATATACTGCAACTTTATATTAGACACTAGTGTGGTTTATTGATATTAAATGCTGAAACTACTAAACCTTAAAAAAATATTGTTTTATTAAATATATATTATGTATTATTTATTGCTGTTGATGACTTTTAATTTGTAAAATATTTTTAGATTTATAGAAAAGGGATATTTAAAAAATGTGGTAAACTAGAGAAGCTGAAACTGCTGCTGACTGACTCCTCATTCCTTCTCTCTGTGTTAGCCGATGTTTAACGTGGCCGAGTATCATCAGCTGTTTGTGGGCACGGAGCGTCTGCGCGTGCCGGAGATTATTTTCCAGCCGTCTCTGATTGGAGAAGAGCAGATGGGCCTGATGGAGACGCTGCAGTTTGTTCTGGAGCAGTGAGTGATCAATGGATCAATAATAGTGTTGCTGTCAAACCATTAATCACATACAAATGAAAAGTCTTTATTTACAATACTGTGTGTGTGTGCAGATACTCTCCTGAGCAACAGGAGGCACTGGTGAGGAATGTGTTTCTGACTGGAGGAAACCTGCAGTATCCCGGATTGAAGGAGAGAGTGGAGCTAGAGCTGTTGGCCATCAGACCCTTCCAGTCACACTTCAAGGTCAGAATCACTGCAGAGATGATCACAATGGAGGAAACACATAAACAAAACTACAAATAAATCATTTAATGTATAAACAAAGTGGACTGAAACAATGTAAAAATACAAATAAATTATCCAAATATGACAAATCAAATTTGTATTAAAAAAGATCATCAGAAATGCCATTAAAATGTAAAAAATTGTGATGTTTAATAAAAATTAATGAACAGTTTTCTGAAATTATATGCTATTTAATATCAAGCATCTTTCAGCATTTCTCAGAGTTCTTCCTTCGATTTGGCATCTTCTATCCTTCTTTTTCTCTCCAGGTGAATCTCACACAGCCTATAATATTACCTATACATACTGTATATATATTCAGGTCTGGACTCTACATACTCTAAAATACAACTATTACAAATCAGGTGCTTTCTAGTAGGAATTACATGTTGGATTAAAGCCTGTCTGTGCTTTTCAGCAGTCACAATCCCATCAGTTCAGGCGATATTGACAACAGCTCAATGCAGATCAGACCAAGACAGAAACGCCAGTGTTTATTCATTCTTCCATCTTTCTCTCATATGTCTTAAACAACTAGACCTAAAAAATCCAACTAGAACCTGTCTTTTAATAAAGAGAATGAGAAGTAATATATATATATAGGGCGTCACGGTGGCGCAGTGGGTAGCACAATCGCCTCACAGCAAGAAGGTCGCTGGTTCGAGCCTCAGCTGGGTCAGTTGGCGTTTCTGTGTGGAGTTTGCATGCTCTCCCCGTGTTGGCGTGGGTTTCCTCCGGGTGCTCCGGTTTCCCCCACAGTCCAAACACATGTGCTATAGGGGAATTGGGTAAGCTAAATTGTCCGTAGTGTATGAGTGTGAATGAGTGTGTATGGGTGTTTCCCAGTGATGGGTTGCAGCTGGAAGGGCATCCGCTGCGTAAAAACATATGCTGGATAAGTTGGCGGTTCATTCCGCTGTGGCGACCCCTGATTAATAAAGGGACTAAGCCGAAAAGAAAACGAATAAATTAATAATGTATAATGTCATTACCTCCTCACTAAAACAACAAATGTAATTGGGGGGGCTAAGACTTTTGCTCAGTACTATATATATGTTTTGATTTGTTATGCAGTGAGGTAAACTTAAGTGCATGTTTCTAATGTTTGTCAATGGTGTGTGTGTTTAGGTGTCTGTGGCGGGTCGGCCGGCTCTGGACTCGTGGTTCGGGGCCTGTGATTGGGCCCTCAGAAGCCCTGCTGACGCTCCGGGCTGGATCAGCCGTCAGGATTATGAGGAGAAGGGAGGAGAATATCTGAGTGAACACTGCGCTTCCAACATCTATATTCCCATGAAGATCAGTAAACCCAAACACACACTCTCAGGGAAACACAGCACAGACTCTAGCCATCCGGACGCCAACAGTGTCCAAAATCTGAGCAATGTTTCTCTCAATCTGTGCTGATCGCTGGACGCTGAACTGCTTTTATACTGCTGACGTGTATTACTCTCTGAATGTTGAGTGACCAAATTAGTTGTAAAAAAAAAAAAAAATTTTGTCTTTAAATTGTGTATTTAATGTGTTTTAGTTGATGTACAAATGAAGAGAACATGTGAATCACTGTGCTTGATGATTGTGGTTTTGGACAAAGTGAAATACTCATGAAAGATTTCTCATCTGCACTGCAAAAAATGCTTTTTGGCAGATTATTTAGCTTGTTTTTAAAAATAATGAGTTAAGATTGAGTTTTCCCTGAAGACAATTTGTACTTGTCTAGAAAATGCTTCTTGATTTAAGAATTTGTAGATATTTGGACTAAAAACAAGGCAAAAAAATCTGCCAATGGAGTAAACAAAAATTATATAAAATTATGTAATTATTATTCATTCATTCATTCATTTTCTTTTCGGCTTAGTCCCTTTATTCATCAGGGGTCGCCACAGTGGAATGAACCACCAACTATTCCAGCATATGTTTTACACAGCGGATGCCCTTCCAGCTGCAACCCATCACTGGGAAACAACCATACACACACACACGCACACACACACACACACACTCATACACTACGGCCAATTTAGTTCATCAGTTCCCCTATAGCGCATGTGTTTGGACTGTGGGGGAAACTGGAGCACCCGGAGGAAACCCACGCCAACACGGGGAGAACATGCAAACTCCACACAGAAACGCCAACTGACCCAGCCGGGACTCAAACCAGCGACCTTCTTGCTGTGAGGCGATTGTGCTACCCACTGCGCTACCGTGACGCCCATGTAATTATTAATACAACTTAATTTAATAATGTAAGTAGTGCTTTTTGTTGGAATTTTCTCAACCGTTTACCTGTCATCGTAACCGTTTGGTAGACCCTTTTGTCCATGGGTTATCAGTAAAACAAAACACTCAAAAGGAAAGACAAGTTAATTTAAATAAATTAGTCAAAACAATGTTTATCGTAAGAAAATCAGAAGTCTGAGGCCCTCGAAATGTGAAGTTTAAATGAACTTATCTTTTTCACTTTTCGAGTGTCTTGGGTTTATGTTTTTGTATTTATCTTTATCAATCTTTCATCCAAAGAGCCCCGACACATTATCTACCCCTGAAGCTCTTTTTGTTTGATTTCGAATGTTCATCTTAGCTTGGAATTAAATGTAAGTTAAACATGAAAATGCTGTTATTAATTACTCATCCTCATGTAGTTCCAATCCTTCGAGACTTTCACACATCTTCAGACACAAGTAAAGATATTTTAGATGAAATCTGAGAGCTCCTCATCCTCCAGGGACAGCAGGAGTCCAGGAAAGACCAAAAACATCCTCAAAATGTGTCTTCAGTGTTCAGCTGTAATCATACAACGCTCTAATAACACTTTTGTGGACCAAACAAACTGTAAAAACAACTTTGTTTGCCAACGTCTTCCTCATCGGTTCATGACATTATCTTCAGCTGCTCTAATGGCTAATGGACAGACGGCTGCTTCTCACTCAGGGCTGCTGTTTATGCTAATGAGGGAGACTAGTGGGCGGGGCTTTCCCCCTCTGATGACACGTACAAAGGGAGAATGTCAATCAAAGTGTTTCTGCAGACTGTTTTTATCAAGTCTGATTAGAACAAATACAATTAATTCATGTTCACCGTTAGAGGCTGGAGATACTCACACACTGCTGACACACACACTACTGGGGTTAAACCCTGCGTTGAAGTAAATTTTGCACAATAGATAAATGTAATACTTAAATGAGGAACTGAGTACTCCCTCAGCTTCTGTTCATTTGAAGCATCATTTGAGGAAACAATGGAACAGAAACTCTTCTGTAAAACACCTGTCAGTGCTGGAGGTCTACAGGTATGCTTTTACTACTACAGATATTCACACTTTAACATTATATACGCTTAATCTAGATCTGTGTTCAGAAATATTCATTTTCCTTCAGCTTAGTCCCTTTATTCATCACCACAGCGGAATGAACCGCCAACTTATCCAGCATATGTTTTACACAGCGGATGCCCTTCCAGCTGCAACCCATTACTGGGAAACATCCACACACACACATACACTCATACACTATGGCCAATTTAGTTCATCAATTCCCCTATAGCGCATGTGTTTGGACTGTGGGGGAAACCGGAGCACCCGGAGGAAACCCACGCCAACACGGGGAGAACATGCAAACTCCAAACAGAAACACCAACTGACCCAGCCGAGGCTCGAACCAGTGATCTTCTTGCTGTGAGCCGATTGTGCTACCCACTGCGCCACCGTGACGCCCCAGATGTGCAATATATTCACATATTCAAGTGCAATATATCATATATGAGAAACATTGTTGAATATATTGAAATATATTTAAAAATATTTCTTTTCTGAATGCATACACTGCAACAACAAATGATTTACTTCTAGTTTTTTGTGTTTGTTGTCTAAATATCTAAAGATTCTTAGATCAAGAAATGAAATGATCTTCTCTGACATGCAAAGGTTTTATACACTGACTGTCCAAAAATGTCTTACAGAGAAATCTAAATGCGCAGAAATGTTCAATGTTCACCACATTTACTTCCCAGCAGTGTTACAAGAGCAAAAACACCCTCTTTAGAAGATAAGCAAGACAAAGGATAAAATAAAACTTAAAGAAACAGCTATATATACACATCTATCTGAGCAGGCCCTCAGATGAGCAGATGTGTGTTGGTGTGAGTATCACTTCTCTATAATTTAAGGAAGTGAGCTGAACAGAGGCATTGTGAACAGATCTGCTCTTTATAAGCTTTACATGCAGAGTAACAGAAGAACACAGAAGTTCATTAGTTCATTACTGCTGTGTTTTGCAGGATGCAGAGGCTGATTCTCCTCCTCATATTGACACAAGCATGTGCGGATAATCCAGCATTCAAAGCTCTTCTGTCAGAGAAGGCTCTCGCAGACTGTAAGTTTGTTTTATTTATTTAGTTAGATTAAACCTTTAGCTCTAATTCAAGAGTTCACACTTAGCTGATGATTGATAATAAAGCATGCTTGGCATGGTGTCCCGGGAGAGAGCCCTGAGCTCAGAAGATCCTCCCTCCCATTTGAAGGGCGAGAGGGGAGTTTGAGCTCAGGTAGATCTCGATGAACTCCCCTGCTTGCGAATGTGTTAGGAATGGCTAAGAGATATAGCTGGCTAAGAGTTTGTCTTATGATGCCACTTTGGATTAGTCAATTTACTTATATGGTATGTCTTTGGATGGTGGGAGGAAATCGGGGAACCCGGAGAAAACCCACGCCAGCATAGGGAGAACATGCAGACTCCACACAGAAACGCAGACTGGCCCAGTAAGGGCTCGAACCAGTGGCGTTCTTGCTGTGAGGCAACAGTGGTAACCAGTGGGCCGCCGTGCCACCCTATCAGGAGAAGGGGGAGGAGAAGGGGTGGAAGGGGGGATTCTTCAAGACCAAGATGACTGAAGTGAAAAACTCTGGTTATTTATAGTGAGTTAGTATTCATCTGATATCTGAAGCTGATGCGGGACCAGCCGTGATCAATCATAAGCACATGATCCTTTCGAAATTAGTTTATAAATAAACCGCACTTCTGTCTGTTTTAGGCAGACTACATTAGATTCGAGATGCCAAAGAGATTTACCATTAGAAAAACCATTAGAGTATTAATTAAAGATCAACTTTAATCAAAACATGTAGTAAATGTCCTACTGTAAATACATTCAAACTTAAGGTTCCATTACTAATATGCATTGCTAAGAATGATTTAAAGCCAAGTTATTAGCAGAATGCTCTCATTCGTTTTCAACAGAACTGACGATTTCTATTGACACGAGCTGCACAGACATTTAGCAAAATATATATTCAGATATTTACTCAGAAGTCATGTTTACTAAAAACACATTGACAGAAAAATCAGTCAAGAACATTGTGTGTGTTCGTGTGTTTTTCTTTGTATTATACTTGCACTACATTTTAATTTGTGATCTTTCTTAGGAGGAACACATTATTATTATTTACCAATGGTGTATATGCACACGGACCTTTAATGTTCAGCCAGCCTCAGCGCTTCCAGTCAACTTCCATTATAAAATCGCCATGTTTAATGTCTGATTACTTTAAAAATCAGTGATCTTCACTGCCTGATAGATATACGATATAAAGTGGGTCTCAGACCGGACAAGAAGCACTGCGTTAAATGACATTCCCCCACGATGTCTTTCAAGTATGACAGTTTATTTGACCCCAGTGTTTTCAATGGAGTTTCTGTGCTCGCCTGCTGATGCTGATGGCGCTAGCGGTTACACGGTCTATCATCTTGTTTTACGCTTGAACAACTAAAGGAATGCTGAAGTCTATTTAATTGATTGTATTTTAATTGCATCACAACATCGATGCTGTAAAAGGAACTGTATGAAATTGAAAATAGTCACGTTAAGCTTTCACCGGAAGTTTGGCATTGGCTGACAAACACTAGCTGTGCATATACCCCATTCTTAACATAAATGTAACGGTCAGATGTCCGTCAAGTGCGTGTTTACATTGAAAAACTATTAAAAAAGTGTTTCGTTTACATCGTGATGAACAGTTTAAAGACGGGAGTTCATGGGTTTTTAAGAATTAGTTAATAATATTAATGATGTGCCCCTCTAAGTAAAGTCATAATACAATGATAGCAACGATAACAAGTCATGAGTTCATGTTCATCAAGTTGCACTTTTAATTAATATTGTTTCTCGTAGAATGAATTACATTTAGCTTAAACCATTAATTAACAAACATCAACTAATAAGTAATTAAAGTCACCACTATCCACTCACATGCCTCATTTTAAAGATTCAAATTAGCTCTTGATTAGCACATGCCTTCACTCATTCACATCATTAGTTCATAGTAAAGTAATGTTTAGTCGACATTGCTATTAGTAGCTACATCATTATTCATGTTCTGTTATTGTAAAGTGTTACTGTTTCTGTGTGTGTTCAGTGTCTCAGATGATGCCTGTCTGGATACAAAGCAAAATGAAGAGCACCGCAATCCCAGACATCCATGGTAAAGTGGACATTGGGATCGGCTCGGTGCACTTCGTCCTCTCACAGTCAGTAAAAACACAAACAATACAAATGTCATCTATCTGCACATTGTTTGTGAAATTTAATGGGCTCAGTAATCAGTATTAGTCATTGTGAATGAAATACATGTGTGTGTGTGTCCAGCATGCGTGTTGTGAAGTCCAGAATGGCTGAGCCGTCGCTGGTGTTTGTGAAGGGAACAGGAGTGTCTCTGGAGGTCGGTCAGCTCTCATTGGCTGTTTCTGGCAGATGGGGAACAAAGTTCGGCATCATGTAAGTGCACCAGTGCATCATGGGAGATCACAGTCATGTCTGTTTTACCTCACCTCATAAAAAAATACTATAGTACTTTATGGTAAATACAATACTGTTTGATTTAATATTTGAATTAATCTGTTTCTATTGTTATAGAAATCTGCAACTATAGAATTTGTGATTCTACAGCTGCTATGGTAACACAACAACTACAGTAATATAAACAAATGACCCAATACTGTAGTTTTCTACAACTATACCGTATATTATGCTACAATACACCACAGATTACTGTAGTAAAAACTAAAGCAAACTACAGTATTTATGACAGTTTTATCAGTTCACTATAATTAAGAAAACAGTATGCTGGACCATTTATTAACCAAGAGTTGTAAGTACTCTAATATATACAGTATAATACACTTTTCCATATGATTCAAATACTATAGTGTTTACTTTGAATTACTAGTATTTTTTTCAAACGAGTCATGTGATCTTGGAAACTTGTTTGGTAAAAACTTTACTGCACTATGCACATCGTAGGAAAGACTTTCTGCGGTCAATGTATGTAGAGATAAACTATGCAATGTGTGTGTGTGTGTGTGTGTGTGTGTGTGTGTGTGTGTGTGTGTGTGCGTGTGTGTGTGTGTGGATAAGTGTTCCAGAGTCAATATATTGTAAGAAAGGACTGGAATAAAATAAATAGTTTAGCTGTATACAAAAAATAGACTATAAATGTAACTCCCCAATACTGTCGATGCCAATCAAACATTGGAGGTGGCTGATATTTAACTGATGTTAATTCTGCTCTGACCAGGGGAAGTTGTTTTCTGATAAGGCTTTCTGCTTCCTCGAACTGATTTCTGTTCCACATGGCATTGGCTGTTTCTCAATATGCGTTCTTAATCTTGCCCTGAACTTCATAGAGACAAATGCACAGTCGTTGGGACCCTGCCCGATGCTCAGGAAGGGCATAAAGACAATAGGTTAATGCTCAACTCTAAGACTCAACTTTTGCTTAGAATGTCATCATCTTTACATCCAAATGTAAAGTTCTGCCAACATTTAAAAAAACTGGAAACTGGTGGAAAGAACGAAAGAATTTTATGCTAACCCTATAATAACCTTCAGGCAATGTTAAGCAATCTGGACATTTTAACATTTTCTGACACATTTTAAAGTATTTTCCCAAAGGTCTTCTGGATCATCATGATGTTTTCTGACAAAACTGAGACGAGCCTTTATGTTCTTTTGCTCAGCAGTGGTTTTCCTCTGGAACTCTGCCATGCCCACTCTCTACTTATGGGGGAGTCATGAACACTCACCGTAACTCAGGCCTTGATGTTAAGTTGTCGCTGTGCTCTTGGGGTAATTTTGCTTGTCCGGCCGCTCCTGGAAGGTTCTCCACTGTTCCGTGTTTCTGCCATGTGTAGATAATGGCTGTGACTGTGGGTCGCTACCAGGCTGGTAGATCTCAATTATTCTTTTTCTCATTTGTTTTTGAATTTCTTTGGATCTTGGCATGATGTCTAGCTTTTGAGGATCTTTTGGTCTACTTCACTTTGTCAGGCAGGTCCTTTTTAATGGATTAATCCTGATTTCTTGATTGCGAACAGGTGTGGCTAGAGAAACTGAGCTCAGGTGTGATAAACCACAGTTAAGTCAAGAACGCTTTTTCCCACAGCGCTCTGCAGTTTTGTATTTTGTTTTCCCATAATAATAAAAAACTTCATTTGAAAAACTGTTCTTTGTCGTGACCATCATGAGGAACACAGCATCTCGTTTCTCACAGGACACGTTCTGTGTTCTTGCGGTCTTCGTTCTTTCGAGGTAACACCACGAGAACACCAGTCCATTGTCTGCATTCTGGGTATTGAGAAACAGCCTTTGTCATCTTTAGCTCCTCCTCGTTACCAGCCAATCTGTGCCGACCACACACCCGCTGATTGGTGGAGAGCAGACAGTGATGAAGCCATACAATAAATACTGGGACTTTTATGAGCACAGAGAGTCCTCGCCTTTAATGTCTCAATTAATCTTTAAAGTTAAAGTGAATGTGTTTATAAGCAATGGTTGTGTCTGTTCTCTGACTGCAGCACTGACAGCGGCTCATTTGATGTGGCGGTCTACAATATATACATCCGTGTGGTCCTGCGGGTCGGGGGTAAAGACGGTCACCTCTCTGTCAGCACCGACTCCTGCAGTAATGATGTAGGAAAAGTCTACATTCAGTTTCACGGAGGAGCAAGGTAAAGAACAGAGCAAACAGAGCATAAGGTGAAAGACAACAGTGACTGTCTGCCATCAGTTAATCACGATGCTCTTCTGCAGCTACATCTTCCAGCTATTCGAACATTATTTCAGTGGAAAAACCTCAGACATGATACGCAAGAAGGTTGGTGTTTTCTTCAACAGAGTGATCAGTTCATCACCGTCACAGTATCTGCTGCTTCTCACATTCCTCATATTGTCATTCTAATAGATTTGTCCAGCAATCCAACAAGCAGTCAATAAAATGGAGACAATTCTGCAGGAAAGAAACGGTGATGAACACACAGACACGGCATGATCTATTTAGCACAATGAAAACTATTTGTCGGACCATTTTATAGAGTAGCGATTGTTTGTTTGGATTAATGATGCTGAAATCTGTTGTTTCTAGTGAACATACCTGTGGATAAATACGTTTATCTGAGTGTTCCTCTCACCTCCGCCCCGGCCGTGACCAATCAGAGCTGCCGATTAGAGGTTAAGGTAAGGATGTTTTTTTAATAGTCGTTATCTTTTATTGCCATGTATCAAATGAATACAGCTATTAAGTTAGTTTTTTATCCATATATTTAGTATCCAAATAGATTAATTGATTTGTATAAGGGGGGTTTGGGGCGACACGGTGGCTCAGTGGTTATCACTGTGGCCTCACAGAAAGAAGGTCGCTGGTTCGAGTCCCGGCTGGGTCAGTTGGCTTGTGATTGTGTTGACATGGAGCCTTTATAGACGGAAACGTCATATTCAAATTTATCTGGATTAGAGTAGACGTAGCCACAGGAGGGGACAAAACAACAAACATAAGGAGATCTAACATAGTAGAGGAGCTGCTCTCAAAATAACATTAACAATGGAAAACAGAGGTCTTAGCTTACTTACTTTTCTCTTTAGTCAAAAACAGGAGAAAAACCTAATTAAAAAGTGGCGTCAGCCTCCCTACTGAACCAAAACAGATTCAAAGAATATATATAAAAGTCCTGGAGTTTTCTCTCCTGGCAGTGATGTTGCTTGCTCTCCTGTTGACAGGCTGAGTTTTACAGCAGACGTTCTCCATCTGAACCTCCGTTCCCCGCCGGTGTGTTTGATCTTCAGTACTCAGACAAACACATGCTTTCACTGGCTGCATCCCAGTTCATGGTCAACTCAGCAGCGTTTGCGTATCTCAGCTCTGGGGCTCTCCAAACCAACATCACAGACGACATGGTGAGGAGATATAAAGAAGCTGTTCACATTAAAAACATTAATACACAACATCTGTACTGGAAGAGTGTTTGTTTTATATCTTTACTAATGTGTTTATATGCAGGGCTGCACATAACTGGTACACAGGTGCACATGGGGTATTAAAATAAACAGTGTGCTCTAAACGAAACACATCACCCTCCATATTTAAGTGCTCAAATCGAAGGGTTCAACACTAAATTTTCAAGGGTAGAACTGATGGACACTTCGGGCTCCCATGATCCTTTGCGCAGAGTTGTTTGGTGTTGCACTTGTTTGGTGTCTATTTTTAAGGACTTGACCCTATGCCCTAATCCAGGGATGGGATTGAAGCTCCAAGCAAGAGTCCCAAGTTTAAAATACAAGTTCATGTTTAAATTTCAAAGATAAATATACAAATATATCTCATTCATGTACATATGTATAGTCTAGTCAATGAAACAACAAGAGTTTACCAAAGTGCATACACAATTTAAACTAAAAGACAAATCTAACAATCATACGACTCCCTCAAATGGTATTAAAAGCCAAAGAGTAGAAATGAGTTTTAAGACTATATTTAAAAACAGAAAGGGTTCTAAGCATATTTTTCCATCCTTAAAATAGCAAAAGTGGATTCGGACATGCCCTTAATGACTTTGTGCCCAGATCGTAAAATAGAGCCCTTCGACTAAAATCTTAAAATGTACTCTAAAATGAACAGGAAGCCAGTATGGGTGTATTATGTTCTCCTTTGTATGTTCCTGTCAGCAAACATAAGCAACATATATATTTTTAAATATTGCAAAATGGGGTATATTTTGTATATGAATATGAGAGCATGCAGGATAGCTGAGGACTGAGAATCATCTCCAGGTACTCCTATGAAAACCAGACCAGAAAAGCAATGTGCCACCCCTGTCTATGAGGAACTGTATGAAACTGAACACTGCAGACATGCATTAAATCACTCATTCATCTCGCTTAATGTGTCAAAGATACCGAAGCGTTCCCCGCTCCATCTGAACACCAGCCAGTTTGGGGTCTTCATCCCACAGGTCAGTGTGTGTGTGTGTGCATGTTGGGAATGTATTTATGTAAGGAATAATGAACGGCTTGCTGTGTGTAAAGGATTATAAATGCATTATTTGGAGGTAAAGAACCACTCAAAGTGAAGCTGCTGGTTATGCTGCTTATTTCATGTCAAGTTATAGACAAGTTAAAACTACACTGTGAACAATATCTGCTAATGAACAGTTTCTTCTGTGTTTAGTGTTTATTTGCGGTGGTGAATTGCATTATGGGATGTTGATCTCTGCTCACTTCTGATGTCGAAAATTCAACTCTACAGTTTAACAAAGTGACTTTTATTGACATTTTAGATGTTTAAAATAATATAAGAAATAATATCTAGAGAAATAAGTGTGTAGAATAACAGAAAATGTGCTGCAGTTTATTACAAGGTGTTTATAGCGTAATATACAACACCAACACACACAATAGAGCACTGCAGACTATTACACGTGCAGAAAACACACTTTATGGAACCCTTCAAGGTTAAAAGTTGTTGGAAGAAAGATCAAGATCCCATAATGTATAAATATGGACTACATAAAATATATTCCTAGATGTTTGCAAATACTGATGTAATTCTGAAGTGTTCATCCTGGTGAATGCTGTGCTTTCTTCCTGGTCAGCTGCGCACATTGTATCCCGACATGAAGATGCAGGTGTTGTTATACGCCAGTGAGATCCCGCTGTTCTCCTTCACTTCAGGCCTCATAAACATTCATGTAAAGATGGCAGCGAAGTTCTCCGCTGTTAAAGCTGATGGCGGTCTGGTGCCTCTCTTCAGACTGGATGTGGTGAGAAAATAAAGGAACTTTCAGAGAGAAGTGTAAATGCCCGTTCACAAGTACAATAGCTTTAAAGATAGCGATAAACGATTGTTCTGAATGTAAAACCACAGCAGATTTCAAACCACAGCTATAATGATAAAGATGTAGAGAAACGATATCGTTGAGATCACTTTCAGAATGATTTATTTCTCAGCTAACAAACAATAAAACATGGACAGCCACTCAGAATCCATTGAAATATAAAGTGCTCGCGCAATTCAAGCTACAGACGACATTGTGGAGAAGCTTTAATGAGATCTTTAATGACTATCTAGAAAACTATTGGTTATACCACTGGGAAATAATGATAATACACGTTATGCAAGCTAGACTAGTAAACTGAGGTAGAAAATAAAAGTAGCTCAGGTGCTAGTTTCATCTTTGTGTTTCCTTTGGAAATGCTTGGTAAAATAGTTTGTTGTTTTCATTCCTCTACACTGACTGCGATGGCTAAATTCATTTAATTAGATCAATACTTTTAAATAAAGATTCGCCAGTTCATCTGCTGGTTACGTACAAGGTGGTAGTGCAGAATGAAAAGAGTAAACTAAAAAGAAACAGATTTATATCGTTCGACTGTGTAGATACTAATATATATGTTATGGTTATAATTATCATGCTTGGTGCGAACGGGACAGCAGTTGATCATTTAAGTTGATAATAAAATCTTTTTGTTTAGGACTGCTTTAAATCACAGGTGTCAAACTCAGTTCCTGGAGGCACAATTTAGTTCCAACCCTAATTAAACACACCTGATCAAACTAATTGAGTCCTTCAGGCTTGTTTGAAACCTGCAGTTAAGTATGTTGGAGTTGGGTTGAAACTAAACTGTGCAGGGCTGCGGCCCTCCAGGAACTGAGTTTTACACCCCTGCTTTAAATAAATCTGTCTTCTATTATCAGTTTCTAATCTTTTATCATGGTGACACGGTGGCGCAGTGGGTAGCACTGTCACCTCACAGCAAAGTCGCTGGTTTGAGCCTCGGCTGGGTCAGTTGGTGTTTCTGTGTGGAGTTTGCATGTTCTCCCCGTGTTGGCGTGGGTTTCCTCCGGGTGCTCCGGTTTCCCCCACAGTCCAAACACATGCGCTATAGGGGAATTGGGTAAGCTAAAATTGTCCGTAGTGTATGAGTGTGAATGGGTGTTTCCCAGTGATGGGTTGCAGCTGGAAAGGCATCAGCTGTGTAAAACATGTACTGGATAAGTTGGTGGTTCATTCCGCTGTGGGGACCCCTGATTAATTAAGGGACTAAGCCGCAAAGAAAAAAAAAGAATTATTGTTGTTATTATTATTATTAGTAGTAGTAATAATAAAAAATAGATAGCTACTGACCTGCGGTGTTGCTCTCTCACTCCCCCTGCAGGACAGCAGATTCAGCGGAACTTCTCAGATTAGCAATAAAAAACTGACCGGAGCTTTCAAAACGAACAAGTGAGTATTATTCATTCAAAGTTCATAAACGTTCAGAATTTTAAGGACTTTTAGGATTGGATTTAAGACTGAGCATCCAAACAAAGCAGTTAATAATTAAACAGTTAAAGATCAGAGTCCAAATGTCATATTTCAGGCTATATACAGAAATCAGAGAGTGAAATTCAATACATTTAAAACCTTATTTTAAGACTCTTTCCATATATTTTAAGTTTCAACCGGTAACATTGCAGACATTTTAACTTGCAATGTATTTACTAAATACTGATTGTAAGAAACTAATCCTAAACCAAATCACTATACATATACTGGATGAAAACACTAATCCAGCAGGGGCGCCTGTAGAACAGCAGGGATAACAGTTTATGGATTTCATAAACTACAGCATCCCAATATTCACAGATTGAATTCAGGCAAAACTTTAGCATACTTATGCAAATTTTAATACCTTGTAAAATAGCATTTAAGACTTTTTAAGGGCCTTAAATGTCTCTAAATTGTAACTTGTAATACTTTGTAAGACCTCACGCACACTATGTATTTTAATCGTTCTCAATATAAGGCCTAAGTAGCTGTTAATTTTTCAGTAAAATATCCTAAAACCACTAGAAGGGTGTTATATATTTTGCTTGCTTATGTAGGCCTTCTTACATCATCTCAATGTGTTTGGAAGAGTAGGATTAAGACCACAACTCCCATGATTCCACACTCGGCGTCATCTAAATGCACCTTTGTTTGTTGCGAATACACGCCCTCTAGTAGAGAAAAATACACACTGTACCTTTAATTGTGGCATGTTTGGTCATTCCAGAAATTCAAATGGTCAGGTCAGACTTAAAAAACTGTTTGTTATCAATGCACGTCCTCTTTGTCTGCAGATTAGGAAAGTTAGGACTTGACATAGACTTCCACTGTAATTTACTTCCCATTTGTGTAAACAGCAGGCCAAAAACCCAGACAGAATGGTCATTTGACAGCAGAGCATTTTTATTGAAGTGACCCCAAGAAACAAAGGTGTTAGATTAATGAAACTCTTTCTCTTCTTTTGTTAAATGCTGCTCCAAGTATAACACTGACTGTCGGATCATCTGAGATTGGAGATTTCAAGGTGAGATTTAATAACCTGTTACGATTCATGTCAGATATTCACCATCACTGATGTTTTGCTTTCAATTCTTCAATATGTACAGACCGACACAATTGAGCAAGTGTTAGTGATCGCCGTCAACACAATTATCCTGCCAAAACTAAACGGTGAGCGTTTCTAATGATACTGAATTCACTATAAACACCTTATATTATTTAAATTATTCACAAGTTTGTAAATTCCCTTGGAAATTGAGCAAAGCTTACTTTGAAAACTATAGACTTTAGATAATGTTATTTGGTAAATTCTGGTAGTTTTCTGATAGTTAACTCCTTGTGAATATTTTGTCTTAGCTCGCCTGAGGTCTGGCTTTCTCTTGCCCACGCTGCAGGGATGTAGTTTGAATAACTCTCAACTGCTTATCAAAAATGTGAGTATTTGTAATGAATGTTCATGTTTTTAATTACTATTTTGTTAATGTAACTTGTTGGAAAGCAACACAATAGCAGTGTTAATTTGTTTGATTTGATCATTACCTTTCAGGGCTTTGTGGTCATTTTTACTGACGTCAGACTCCCTGATGGCCTGAATGCTCTATAATGTCTAAAATGTCAACAAAAACTACAAGCGCTCGACAGAACTCTGTTGTTCATTAGCCACATGCTTTTGTGTAAACAAACTGCTTATACATTTCCCTGTATTGGGTTGCTGCTGGAAAGGCATCCACTGCATACAACATAATCTGGAGTAGTTGGCGGTTCGGGACTAAACCGAAGGAAAATGAATGAACTGCTGTCATTGGCTGTGTGTTGTTGTCTCTTGTTTTGTGAGCACACAGCTTTGTTTTGTTTCACTTTCTGCCATGCACTTTCGTCTAACTCCCCCATCTTATCCCTTACTGTTACCTGACACAACTCCAAATGACCTAGGGATAACTGGCTATAACTGGCTGGGTGTCATATGAATGTCATCATTTCTGATTCCACTTACCGATTTCATCGATTCCCAGTTTCGATCCCAATTTTTATATAAAACAAACAAAAGTCAAAGATTTTCTGTGCCATTAGTTTCACCTGAAGTAACAGCACTGAGTTGCTAGAGTTATCACCAGTGTGATCTCGCAGAGCCAGAGCTCAGACTAATGGTAATTTAGGTAACTTTGGCTGCAGGTTAACCAACCAATCACGTTTTGTTTTGTGCCGCGCCATGTTTGAAAGGAATTGTCTTCAGCCCATCACACACCGGCGCATCATATATAGTCTTTAAAAGTTTACAACATCACTGCATCAATATCCTTAATGATCTCTCAGCAAAACACATAGGAGATCAGCAGGACATGTGTGTGGACTTTGTTCTGAGAGTCATTCATTATTTAGGTGCAAAATTCACACATACTGAGATGACAGAAAGTTTTCTATTCTATAACAGCAAGGTTTGGTTGTATTTGTGAGTATCCGCAAATTTAAAAAGCAGTTTATGTTCTGAACGATGTCTTTCCCTTATCTTTATGACCAAAATGACAGAATATCTGAAGGTTTTCACTGCTATTTGAAATGTCGTGTTTGTCGACATCACGAGTTGAAGCTTTTATCCAGTCTTTAAAGTCTGCATGAACCGGAAGCTGCAACTGTTTTTTTTTTCCTGTATTGTGACGCAGTTCCTAGAGAAACGGAATATTAAATGAGAAAACAGTGGGCGTGGCTTCTTTTTTCTACTGCAAGCTGATTGGATGTAGTAAAGTAGGTGTTTCATTCAGTAAGATGGGGAAAAGGGTTTGGGGAGAGTTATTACACCCTAACAGACTCCTCCTCCTCACCATTTCTGTCTGTTGTCAAAACTGACAGCTGGAGGGGCGTGGTTAAGTATGTTAGCCACGCCCAATACCTCAGACAGACCTAATCTGAGAATTAAACTGAAAACAAACAGGAAGTGCATTTTCAGATTTCAATTGGAGATTACAAGAGCAAACTATTATTTTTTTTGTCTTATTGAATGTCTTTCGAGAGCTAAAGTGGCAGTGTGCCGATGATTTTGACTTTTTCCACTGTACATATACCTTGAGACGGCAGAGCAGAAAATGTTAAATTCAAAACCATGGTAGAGCTTGAAACCTTGGGTTACCGTCTCATGCCTAGTCTGATCTCTGCGCTGTGCCTGGGCGGCTCCAGCACTTTCTGGCACAGGTTGGACAGTAAAGCCTGTATACCGGAGCAGGAGTTCCACTGGCCGATGTGTCTCTGTGCGCATTCCCAGTACACCCGCAGGAGGCAGCCGGAAATGATGGTTCTGGTGTCGGTGATGAGAGCGCCGCACTGCTGACATCTCCTGAACAGATCCATCACGCTCGACTCGTTCACAATCCACTGCCTTTCCTTCAGCACCAGCTTCTCTGACCCTGCGGTGTGTGTGTTTGGAGCAGGACTGGAAGTGTGTGGGAAACCAACTTCATCCTTTGCTGACGGTGAATATGATGGGAGCTTGATGATATTCAGGTCAGGTCTTCCTTCGGGATGCTCTTCTCGCTTTGATGGTTCATTCTGAAGTAGACAATAATAATGTAAAACAGAGCAATAAAATGATTTTCGTACTGACTGTTACTACTAATAATAATAACAATACATTTTCCCACATACATGCAACTCAACGCACTTCACAAACATAAACAAATATTAAGAAACAACATCAATTTCAGGTAAAATATTTAAAAAAATGGATAAACAAATACAAAAAACTCAAATGTATAAACAAAATGAACAAGAAATATACGCTCAGATAATTGCACACACACATATAAACATACACACTAGTCCAAATATCTCAAGATTCCTAAATCAAGAAGCATTTTCTAGACAAGCAAACAAATATTGATTTGTTTTCAGAAATAATGAGTCAAAATCAAGTTAAAATATGATGCTAAAGAACCACAAACAGAGTCATAAAGATGAAAGTAAATATATGCATGTGTGTGTGTGTTTACATACTGAATGCATGAACTGTGCCGCTGGAAGTGTGTAGCTGTGATGTAACTCTGGTCTGGACTGTGAAACACCTTCGGCTTCTGAAACTAGAAACTCCGTCTCCTCTTCTTTACACTCTTGTGCTGGTTGAGCAGATTCAGCACGACTGCCCTACAGTTCAACACAGAGTCTCATCAGATGCACAAACACAGCAACACGTGATCACATATGCACCCTTTCACATGTTTTATAGTTCACGGAGGAAATCTGGCACACTTTAGAGTACATTATTACATAAAGAACATCATTTGTGGTGCTGTTTCTAATCCAGCGGCTGCTGAAGTAAATTCCACTCATAACACATAAATACTGTGGTAATTTACAGGGCTGCTGCACAATACATCGACTTTGAGCATTGACTTCACAAACGTGTGCATCACAGTTTATCATCTGTTTTTAAGGCCGGTAACTGTGAGCATTTCAAGAGATTTTAAAGCATTCTGGCACAACAGATTGTACCATTTATAGGTTTAATAAAGATTAATGTTATTTATTTATACAACTATGCAGTGCTATTTTAATGCTATATTTCTAATACTGTTAGGCTCCCCAGAAACCACATAGCAGTTTACTTCACTTTTTTATCTTTGCTTGTAATTTGTTTACTATATTTTATGCTTGATTTTATGCTCATCTACAAAATCTTCCTAATCAATCTATGTTTACAGATTCTGTCCAAATAGTGCTGTTCAACTCATCTGGTGAAACTGTATTCATATCACAATACATACTGAAGGGCTATGAATAATTAGGGCTTGACTGTATATTTATATATATATATATATATATATATATATATCACAATATCAGATTTTCCCTACAGTAAACTGTACGTTTTTGAACCATACTGTATTGGCCCTATTACATCCGTGCGGGAGGAGCAGCCATTGTGGTCTTTTTGGCTGGAGACTTCCGCTCTCATTCTCTTCCATTGATTTTTAGACATTAAAAACAGCTGGTTCTGCTGCTCGATGTTGCAAACTGATGTTTTCTTATTATATTATTCTGCTTTTACTACGATTATTATGTCAGTATATGTGACAATATGTCGAGGTGGACACCCATGACATGTGGAGTCCCTCAAGGTTCAATTCTGGCATCTCTCCTGTTCAACCTTTATATGCTCCCACTGAGCCAAATAATGAGAAAGAACCAAATCTCCTACCACAGCTATGCTG
The DNA here is from genome assembly GCA_903798115.1 of Danio jaintianensis. Taxonomy (NCBI): domain Eukaryota; kingdom Metazoa; phylum Chordata; class Actinopteri; order Cypriniformes; family Danionidae; genus Danio; species Danio jaintianensis. The sequence continues at coordinate 280,781 of CAIGQV010001356.1, read as the reverse complement.
ATGACACTCAGATCCACTTAGCCTTACTGCCTAATGACTTCAGCCCCATTGACACCCTCCGCCAATGCATTGATGAAATGAACAGTTGGATGTGCCAAAACTTTCTTCAGTTAAACAACGAGAAAACAAGTCATTGCAATTGGGGACAGAGATGAGGTTCTGAGTGAAGGTGAATGCGTACCTTGGCTCTAAGGGTCAAACAACAAACAATAAGGTCAAGAATCTTGGTGTGTTTCTGGAGTCAGATATGAGTTTCAGTAGTCATGTCAAAGCAGTAACTAAATCTGCATACTATCATCTCAAAAACATTGCAAGAATTAGATGCTTTGTTTCCAGTGAAGATTTAGAGAAACTTGTTCATGCTTTTATCAGCAGCAGGGTGGATTACTGTAATGGACTCCTCACTGGCCTGACAGTTGCAGCTCATCCAGAACGCTGCGGCCAGGATTCTGACCAGAAGCAGAAAATCAGAGCACATCACACCTGTCCTCAGGTCTTTACACTGGCTCTTACATTCAGAATAGATTTTAAAGTATTACTACTTGTCTATAAATCACTAAATGGCCTAGGAGCTCAACACATCACAGATATGCTCACTGAATACAAACCTAACAGATCACTCAGATCTTTAGGATCATATAAACTAGAAACTCCAAGAGTTCAGTCAAAGCAGGGTGAATCGGCCTTCAGCTACTAGCAGCACCCCCTGCTGCTGGAATCAGCTTCCAGAAATGATCAGATGTGCTCCAACATTAGGCACGTTCACATCAAGACTGAAACACATCTGTTTAGCTGTGCCTTTACCGAATGAGCACTGTGCTGCGTCCCACAGATCCCACTATTATGTCTTTCTTTTCTTTTTCACTCTTTTATAACCTGTTTAACACATTTTAATCTGTTTTTAATCACTGTTATTATTTGTTTTTATGTTCCTATACTTGTCTCTTTTATTCCTGTTTATGTAAAGCACTTTGAACTGCCACTGTGGATGAAATGTGCTGTATAAATAAACTTGCATTGCCTTGCCTGTATAGTCATGAACACACTTGTTTGTAGAGCGAGTAGTTTGACCGTTTTCTGCCGTTTATTATTCCTAGTCAATTCTCCCATAGGAAACTGAATCAGAAGTTCTAAAACAATCGCAAAGAGCAACGAGTGCACTTCCGCATCGCAGAATAAGCTCAATAGTAAAGCACTTTAATGGATCTGCTGTGGTGATTCTACAGTTGCTGTGGTAAAAACAACTATATTGATAAACAAATGACCCAATACTGTAGTTTTCTACCACTATAGGGTATATAATACTACAATACACCACAGTTTACTGTAGTAAAACTAAAGTATACTACAGCATTTATTACAGCTCACTACAGTTAATACTACAGTATGCTGCATTAATTAACCAATACTTTGTATTAATATATGCAGTATAATGAAATAGTATATGGATCAAAAACACTGTAGTATTTTGTCATGTGGTGTTTTCCCCCACATAGGCCACCCGTGCTGGTCTGGAGTAAACCCTGGTGATGGTTGGGTTTAGGGTTGGGGTAGGGGTATATGTTACAATTAATAAAATACAATTTAATGGGTAATTTAATAAATAATATGAATAATACTCGGTATAATTACTGTTTTTACATTACTGTGAGGGTTGGGGTAGGGGTAGACGTTAATAAAACACAATTTAATGGGTAATTTAATAAATAATTTTCTTCCCGGGTGTCAGATTTCGATACAACACCGACCGGCCGCAGCTGTATCTCTTCTGTATCCCTTCTAGTTAGCATCAACAGTCACACACACACACACACACACACACACACACACACACACACACACACATACCGGAGCCGGTCTGGAGAAAACCCTTGGCACCGCTGAAGCTTTGAGCAGGACTTTATTCCCGTTAACGGCTCTAAAGTCCTCCGGGGAGAAGTGTTCACTGCAGATCCTCCAGACCCGCAGGCTCCTCATGGGTGTGTCCGGGTCCATCCCGAGCGCCGCCCGCCACAGCAGCAGCCGCCCGGGCTCCAGCGTCGGGAACCGGTGGAAGGTCAGCTTTCCGCCGTGGGACGAGGAGTTCGAGCGCAGTCTCTCTTTCTTGAACAGATTCAGGCATCCGGGGTAAGCACAGTTCAGAACCATGGCGAGTATAACTCAGATGGTGTTTGGCTGAAATGAAAACACTTGTTCTGCTTCCTCTTTCGTCAGTATTTTTCTTCTTCTTAGTGTTTTTGGAGCGTTTGGTAAATGCTTTACCTCCATCTGCTGGACAACAGTGTTGGTCAGAGGATTTACCTGTACTATCTTTATTTATTTATGATTTATTAATTTATAATAACCGATGATTAAACATCAATTAGGCTACTAAAAACACTAGTTACTGTTGTTGCGTTGGACTAAAACCTGTTGACTTTGAGCACAAAAAACATAGTCTGATGCGTTCTGGATAAATCAGGGTTATCAGCCGGACGTCCCTTTCAGACAGCTTCCTCTGGCGTCCACAGTTCCTCCTGTTGGATGTGCTTCTTCTTCTTGGTGGTTTGCTGACATTACTCTGGATATGCGGCTCTTGATCATCACACACACTTGCTGTCTCGCTCACAGATGCGCCAGCGAGACGCACACCAACACTCTGTCCTCTTCTCAACTCTGATATGTCCCCATAATGTTATGTGCATTGCAGTATCTAAAGCAGAAGTGTGCTGTTCCTCTGCTGATGAACCCTTCACACTCTGCTCTTACCACTGGAGTGAAGATCAGTGAAGATTGAACAGCAGCTGCTCACATGCAGACATCACACCTGGCCAGAGCTTCAGTCTCAGTGTACAACACCTGTGTGTGTATGCAATCAAAACTAACAGTATGACAGCCGTGGGAATCCTTGAATGCGAAACACATTTATATTCTTTAATGCAGCATATTAAACAGATTTAGAAACTCTGGATGAACACGATACACATTCAATTAAATTCATCTTTATTTATATAGCAGATTGTACAGTAAAGATTGAGTCAAAGCACAAATAAAGAGCCACAATATTTCAATCAAATACATCATATTATATATATATATAATATACACAGGTCCACCTCGCCATCAGGATCGATCATAGTCTGTACTCCATGTGATGTATAAATACAGAAAATATGTGACCATTGGAGTTTAGTGAAAGCTGCCTGAAACACAACCTCATGCAAGTGTAAAAACAGTTTGGGGAGTTTTTGCAAAGTGGATGTGATTCCAATAAGTCAAGTTTATTTATATAGCGCTTTTCACAATGTAGATTGTGTCAAAGCAGCTTAACATAGTTCTAGTAAAGTCCAGATTTCAGAGTTGAAGTTCAGTTAATAAGCATATTGGAAATGGAGCGTACCTGATATGGTGCAGTCTGAACCCAGTACAAGAGTAAAGATCTAATAATGCTAAATTCTTCCACATCACTTCCACATGCCACAATTGCAAGCTAAAATCGTCTCGGTGTGCACAAGGCTTTACTCCGTCATATACAACAGTCACCTTGAAAAAGAGCTAATGTAAGTATTAAAGATAAGTTCTCGTGCATTGTATGAATGCAAATAAGATATCTCAGAAGTGCAGTCATCTGAACAGAAGTATATTCACCCAGCCTCTACCCTTCATGAGCACTTCTTTTACTTTAATGCAGTTCATGCAGTTTTTGGCTTTATAAAAAGATATTCTAGTTGTTGCCTTAAAGCAGACATTTATTTTATTCGGTGTAGTCCTGAGATGTGGGGTCTCATTTATGAAACTTTGCATAGAAACATACCTAAAAGTGAACGCTCGGCACAATAAATTGTCACTTATTTATGAGTGGCTCATATGATTATTTAAAGTAGTTCAGTGAAGTCAAAGTATTTAAGTATTTAACCCTCCTGTTGTCTTATAATTCTGTGTACGCTAGGGGTGTCCAAACTCAGTCCTGGAGGGTCGGTGTCCTGCAGAGAACTTGCTTCCACACACCTGCCCAGAAGTTTCTAGTATATCTAGTAAGAGCTTGATTAGCTGGTTCAGGTGTGTTTGATTAGGGTTGGAGCTAAACTCTCCAGGACACCGACCCTCCAGGAATGAGTTTTGGCACCCCTGGTGTGCACTATTACATCCTTCGGGTGCCCAAACTGGGTCCTGGAGGGCCGCTGTCCTGCATATTTTAGTTCCAACCCCAATTAAACACACCTGAAGCAGCTAATCAAGCTCTTACTAGATATACTAGAAACTTCCAGGCAGGTGTGTTGAAGGAAGTTGGAGCTAAACTATGCAAGACACCGGCCCCAAGTTTGGACACCCCTGCTCTGGTCTAAAACTTAATTCCTGGAGGGCCGCAGCTCTGCATACTTTAGCTCCAACCACCTCCTTCTCACACCTGCTTAATAGTCTCTAGTAGTCTTGAACACCTTGATTAGTTGGATCAGCTGTGTTTGATTAAGCTTGGAGCAAAACTGTGCAGAGCCGCAGTCCTCCAGGAATCCAGTTTGAGACCCATGCTCTGAAATAAAGCAGATCAGTTTAATTTCAATCCTCAAATCCATTCAGCATGAAGAAACAAGCTGATCTTCATCACACACACACTCTGTGAATGTTTGGGTTTTCCCTCATCAGTGTGCAGTATCCCAGCAGTGTTCACTCAGTGGACAACACCCCACTCTCCCTACGGTAAAGGGGTGTTTAATCATGATGAAAACACCTGCATACGTGTAAAATGTGTTTAGCAAGACAGTATTCATAAGCTAAAGTAAGTTGAAGCAGCAGATTCATGTTTTGTGTGTGTGTGTGTGTGTGTGTGTGTGTGTGTGTGTGTGTGTGTGT
>CAIGQV010001356.1:253972-267448 GCA_903798115.1 Danio jaintianensis | reverse complement strand
CCGGGTGCTCCGGTTTCCCCCACAGTCCAAACACATGCGCTATAGGGAAATTGGGTAAACAAAATTGTACGTAGTGTATGTGTGTGAATGACTGTTTCCCAGTGTGTATGGATGGAGTGTGTGTGGATGTTTTCCAGTGATGGGTTGCAGCTGGAAGGGCATCCGCTGTGTAAAACATTCATTCATTCATTTTCTTTTTCGGCTTAGTCCCTTTATTAATCTGGGGTCGCCACAGCGGAATGAACCGGCAACTTATCCAGCATATGTTTTACGCAGCGGATGCCCTTCCAGCTGCAACCCATCACTGGGAAACTTCCATACAGACTCATTCACACTCATACACTATGGACAATTTAGCCTATACTGACCTATACCGCATGTCTTTGGACTTGTGGGGGAAACCGGAGCACCCGGAGGAAACCCACGCCAACACGGGGAGAACATGCAAACTCCACACAGAAACGCCAACTGACCCAGCCGAGGCTCGAACCAGCGACCTTCTTGCTGTGAGGCGAACGTGCTACCCACTGCGCCACCGTGACGCCCGCTTTGTAAAACATATGCTGGATAAGTTGGCGGTTCATTCCGCTGTGGCGACCCCTGATGAATAAAGGGACTAAGCAAAGAAGAAAATGAATGAATGAATAAATGAAACATGGCCGTTGCATTTTTAAAATAAAATAATAAGTAGTATTTTGTAAAAGTGATTTTGAGTGCTGCAGGTTCGCAGTGATTGACAGTTGACGTTACTTTGTTTAACCATAAGAAGATGTCATTGTAAGGAAGATAATTAAACCATATTAGTAACGAGAGTTACTAGTTTTATTAGTTTTATTGAGTTAAAAGTTTTATTGAGATGGATTGATGGTGATTGGACGAGTGTTGACCTGAGTGGGTAGATTTAAATGGACATAGAACAATTGAGACCAGTTAAAAAAGATTTGAGACCTACAAGACAATATTACAGTAAATTTAAGACATTTTCATGGCCTAAAATGTTTTGAAATTCAAGACTTTTTAAGACCCCGCAGACACAGTGTATGTTTACACCCCTACAGTTAAGTTCATTAGATTTTGACCTTTTCTGCTTCTCTCCAGCACTTGAGGATGAAGATGTTGGCGTAGATGTCCTCCACACAGATCCAGCTGGACAGGCTGAGAGTGGTGTCCGTCCACACCCAGTCCATCACGGCCCGTAACTCTGTTAAGAATGGAACCAATCGAAACCTGCGGGGAAAAGTGGCCAACCAGTCTAAGAGGACGACTATACAAGCACACAAATGAATTCAGCCATTCCTGATTATTACTTTTAGAAGACATCTGTCACAGTCACCAAGTTGAGTGCCCACCAGACACACTAGAGGGCACCCTACGCATCACATCTGCTGCTGAACCGGTGTCCTGACATTTGATCCTACCCATCAGATTATGCTACCAACACTGTATTTGAATGGTTCTGAGGTTGGGGTTAGGGATTAGGTAGGTTAGGGCGATATTACAGCTTCATATCACACTACTCCACATTAAAATTTACACTGGCAGCAAAGTCTAATGGGTAGCATATTGCGTCATCAAAATGTGCTACCTACTTTTTAAATGGGAGGTAGGACATTCTGACATGGTAGGACAAATCGACAGAACACGGGACTACACCTCCCATAATCCTCAGCACCTCACGCCTGATGTTCATGAACTTTGATTACACACACACACAGCTGCAGATCATCCTCACTGATTACAGACACTATTTAAGCACAACAAACACACTCATTCTTTACTCAGTACTGATCCATGTTCTAATGTTCCTTGTTCTTATTGTTTGCTCTGTCTGTTTTTTGATTTGTGGACTGTTTTTTGGATTGCGATAGTTTTCTGCCTGCCCCGAGCTTTGCCTGTCTCTTGGACAACTCTTTTTGGATTGCCCTTGCCATTGATGTTTTGACCTGTCTGCTGACCATTCTCTTGAAATAAAGGTGCACGTAGAGCTCCATCTCTGTTGCCATGCCCTCATCATTACAACATCCAAATAACATTTGTTAATTTGTAATAGTGACTGCAGCAATACCAGCTGGCTTAACCACAGTTGTGTTGTTTTTCACCCAAAACTGAAAACTCTGTCATCATTTACTCAGCCTTCACATGTCACAAAGTTGTTCTTCTGTTGAACACAAATTAAGTTATTTTAAAAGATTTTGGAAACCCCATAGCATTTGTTCTTCCTTCTATGGAAGTGGTTACAAGTTTCTAACATTTTTCAAAATATCTTCATTTGAGCTTGGAAACACTTGAGGGAGAGTAAATAGTGTGTACATTTTCACTTTTGGGTGAACTATTCCTTTAGGGTATGGGAATAATAGACAAATCTGTGGTCAATAGTCAATAACGGACTCACCCCTGAAAGAGGAAGAGGTTGAAGTAGTTGTGGTTCTTGGTGAGGAAGTTTCCGAGCACACGGTTTGGGTATCCACATTTAATCTGATACGCGGAGAGACCAAAGTAGATGCACTTTACAAAGTACCACAGCTGAGCAACTCGGTTTCTGTTGAATCTCCTGAAAACATTGCAGTAAAATTGCTTTAGCTAGAGTCATGAATGGGTTATCTTGTGATGGTTGATTTTGGGGCTTGTGGCATTTTGATCCTGTAAGATTTGAGCGCTGCATTTGATATGATATGCCACAATATATTTTTGGACAGAATACACATGTGGGTTGGTCTATCTGGAACTGTGTTCAACTGGTTTATATCTGATCTTTCTGAACACTCTCAGTTTGTGTTTGAGGGTAGTAATAGATCTGGAACTGTGCTTTTGTGTCAGGGTGTCCTACAGGGCTCAGTCCTTGGTCCACTTTTATTCAGTATTTATATGCTCCCTCTCGGGGATATAAGGATAAATATGTCCTGAGCTATCAGTGTTACACAAACGACATACAGAGTTATATCAGCACCCATCCTGATTGCACTACTTCTTCAGTTCTCTCTGACTTTTTGCTGGAAATCATGGTTGAAACGTAACTTTCTCAAGCTAAATTTCTCTAAAAGTGAGATTTCATTAATTGCCACTGTCTAATGTTGAAAACCACGGGAGGGAGAGCCTTTTCTTATAATGCACCTAAATCATGGGACGCTGTTTCCTTAGATTACTTTAAGAAACTGCTTAAGACTCATCTTTTAGTAAAGCTTTTAATTTGTGATTTACCACTGTCATTTTTCATGCAACTTGTAATTTAGCTTTTTTATTGTTCTTTTACTGATTATTGTGGTGTGGTTTATTACCGTGATTTTTTTCCAAGTTTGTTATTTTAGTTGTGGTTGAATTATTATTTATGTTTTGTATATGTTGTAGTGCTTCGAGTTCAAGAAAACTGCCTCTGCTGGTTTCAAATGGATGGAGGTGAATTTTAGGACTATTTAAGTGGGAGATTAGTCACTGTGGGTGTTACCGCATCATATTTAATGCAAAAAGGCCTTAATTTCAATCATTACGCCACAATATTTACACTCGTGTTATTTCAGAAAATTTGAAAAAGAGTGGTTTAATAGCATGAGAGAATGAATATTTATGTTCAGCTCTGCAGTCCGTCTCACCTCTCTGTGACACCGGGCAAAATGAAGAACATCCAGAAGTGTATCCCGAACACCAGCACCACCTGGAACACACACTTCCCCAGCAGGGTTTTGCGCAGGTAGAGCGCTCGGTCCACGATCATGGTGCTGAACTGGATGAGGAGCATGACGAGGAACGCCTCGGGAACCTGGTCTTCAGACAGCGACTCTGTTATATCCGCAGCCGCGCTGTGCTTCTGTACATCATTCGGCACATTAACAGATCACAGCAGCACAGAAAAATACATATATGCAAATATATACAGCTAAAGACTGACTTATACAATTACTCCACATCTATAATCCTCTTAGTCTATGCTGACATTATCTTCAGCAGCTCAAACACTCTAATGGCTAATGGACAGACGGCTGCTTCTCACTCAGGGCTGCTGTTTATGCTAATGAGGGTCCCTAGTGGGCGGGGCTTTCCCCCTCTGATGACACGTACAAAGGGAGAATGTCAATCAAAGTGTTTCTGCAGACTGTATTTATCAAGTCTGATTAGAACAAATACGATTAATTCATGTTCACCATTAGAGGCTGCTGGAGATATTCACACACTGCTGACACACACACTACTGGGGTTAAACCCTGCAAAAAAGTCATTTCTGCATAATAGGCCGTCTTTAAATTGGAAAGGGGAAAGAGTGGTTGAATGATTTTGAGTGCTAAAACTTACTCCAAAAGCCCAGTATCCAAATATAATGATGATGAAGTTGACCACGTCTATCAGGAACATCAGCGCATACACGTCACACACAGGGCTGTACTCAGGGTGGATGATGTCATAGAAGAACTGCCTTATGGGTAGGTATATGTGTAGAGCACTGGAAAGGAAAACAATTATTTAATTTCAGAAAAATGACCCAACAGACATAGAAATGATGAGACCACCACTTAATGCACATCAAACTGTAAAAACAGATGTGTTTTTAGAGGCTAAATTTAAATCAAATACCACCAAACTTCCCATACTGCCTTAGAATTCAATGTCTACTTTATAAATATTATGAAAAAATATGGTTCATTTTCCTCAAAACATAGAGGCGCCCTCATATGCTCACCAATGTAAACTGTATGGTCACCTGGTGGTCATGTCTGGTACTGCAGCCAAACTAAATCGTACTGAAAGCTCATTTTTGGAGATATCAACTTCAAATTTGGAATATAATCTGTTCAGATATTTAGCTTTGATTTTCTGTCCATTTCAGGCTAAACAAGTTTAAAATTCATATTTAATGTAATATGTTGAAATGTACATAAATAAAGGCACATAACTTTTGCTTTATTTACTTTTTGAACTGTTTCCAGCTAATCTGACATCTGTCTTCTTTAAAATGAGCCTAAATCTCATTTAAGTTAAGACAGTTAAGGGGTTAATTCTGTCCCTCCTGAAGAACACGTGTAAATAATACAGATGTTGACTGAATATAAAGATCTCTTACAGCTCTATGACGGCAGCTTTGGCCTCCAGGATTCGGTCATTCATGTATTTCTTCATTCTCTCCTTCCTGCTCAGCGGCACACTTCTCTTCTTCTGTGAATGCTTCTTCCTGATCTGGTTCCCATCTGCTGATATAATATTTGATAAGCATATTAGCATAGATATAAAAGCAGGGCCATTGACTACAGTGAAGACAGGTTTATCACTACACATGGGCCTAAACAAGGTGCTGGACCAAAGTGATTTTTCTTCCTTTGCTTGTTTACTAAAATATTATAAATCAATAACACAGAGGTTTATATTCTCCAGTTACCTCATAAATATGAAGGACATGTTAGTCTTGAGTTCACCCATTTGTGTACACTTGAAACAGCACCATGATATAGCACCATCAAGGGACAGTTCACCCAAATATTGAAATATTGACTATTTTTGACTTGCTTTTTCTTCTGTTGAACATGTCATTATTGACGTTCATAGTATTTGTTTTTCAATGGTTACAGGTTTTCTTCAAAATATCTTCTTATGTGTTCAACAGAAAAAGAAACTCATAAAGGTTAGAAACCTGCTAGCGAGAGTAAATAGTGAGTAAATGTTCTTTTTAATGTGTGAAATATCTCTTTAATTGCAAATGTAATTCACTCACCCTTCACTTGTTCACAACCTATTTGAGTTTCTGGAAACATTTTAGTTGAAGTACCAATTCTCTCTATTAACTAGTCTTGTAACCTGTCTATTATTAAGATATTGTCTGTTTATGAGTATATTCTACATTATTAAGAAATCCTACCAAATACCTAAACACAACTACATATATAATAACTATTAATAAGCAGTTAATTAGGAGTTTATTCAGGCAAAATCATAGTTAATGGTTTATTAATAGCAAGAATTGTACCTTAAAACAAAGTGTGGTGGAGTTTCTTTCTGCTGTTCGACACAAAAGAAGATATTTTGAAAAATGCTCATAGCTGGCACTTATTGATTTCCATATCTTGTTTTTTTCCATATGGGTCCCAGGAACCAGCATTCTTCAAAACATCTTCTTTTGTGTCGAACAGCAGAAAGAAACTGATAAAGGTTTAAAACCACACACTCCCAGAAATAAAGGTAGCAAATCTTTCACTGGGGTGGTACCTTTTCAAAAGGTATACTTTTGTACCATACAGCTGGATATTAGTACCTTCAGGTTACACTTTTGTACCTTTAAGGTACAGTGATGTAAACGTGTACCTTTTGGGTATTAATATGTACCTTTAATGATCTGTTAGGAACAAAAATATACCATTTGAAAAGGTACCACCACAGTGACAGATATTGTACCTTTATTTCTGGGAGAATAAATGTCAAGGATTTTTAATTTTGGTGTGAACTGTTCCTTTAAATAAGTCCTGTCCTCCTGCTGCAGTGCTCTGCTGTGCACACTGGAGAGCACTGTTCCCTTGAGCACTACTAACCCTGCATGTTTGACTGTCCCAGCTGTCTGTTGTCTGCTATTTGAGGTTTGCTTTATAAGCACTCTGCTTTGTGTCTTTAGTGGCGTCAGGATTCTGCTTTGCTTGTATTGTTGTCTGCTTCTTTGTGCCTTGCTTTTGCTCCCTGGATTTTTGTTGTGTATGTTGTTACTTGGTTCCTGTTTTTGCCATTCTGGATGTTTTGTGGATGTTGTGAATTATTTCATAGTTGTTAATTTTGTACTTCATGTGGATTGCTTCGTTTTTCCTTGCTTGTCAGCCACTTGTTCTGGATTGCTTTTGCTTTCATCTACAGCACTAGATCCCTGCACTTATCCCTGACAAGTGCAGCTGACAAACCACCTGCTCTCCTCTCTGTGTGCACCAAACACTTTCTTATTAACACCAAGATTCTGAAAAACAATGTGCAATTCTGAGTGTGCTTCACACAGGTGAGCGGGCTTTATAAACCACCTGTAGGTGACACCTCCATATGCACCATTTATAAGGAGTTTCTTATAAGCACTCCATAATTCTTGGGAAAAAACAGATTGAATGATTTGAAGTGGGTTTTTTTATCCTCAAATCTATTAATGAGTAAATGTAAGTAATTGTGGCAGGTCATTGATGGTGTGTGTTTCTCCTGGGTTCCCCCGGCGCCACTTGACCATGTTGAAGTGTGTTTTCAGTGGGCCGCACAGGGGTTATAGTTGGTAGTATCGTGTGATGTGGGGAAATTAAAACACAACCATGCCGTCTGCAGATATTTATACTGGCTGTAGCCAATGTGACAGATTGTAGAGGATTTTATGTGCATATATACATTAGCGTGTGTGTATTTTTATGTATGTTCATATGGAGATCTTACCCGGTCTCTCAGGACTCTCTGCTCTCTGTCTCCGAAGGAAAGAGACCCGAAGAGGAAGGAAGGGTACTCGTCTGCTTGTGTTTTCTTCTCGTCGTCTCGATCCTCCAGTCATCTTGTTTTTCTCCGTTTTCCTCTTTAGCTTCTTAAAAAAGTCTGGCATCTCCACCTCCTTGTTATCCCACAATCCATGACACTGAAAACACACAAACACATTTCATCATCATCATCATCATCATCATCATCGCTCCATTACAAAAAAACAACAACCACTGTGAAATACACGACTGCTCAGAATACTGTTTAATGTTTTTGCAAGAAGTCTCTTATTATGCTCAGCTAGCTGCATCTGATTGGTCAAACATACACTCAAAGAAATGACAAAGTACGTATTTAAATGAAGCTGAAACAACACAATTCTTGAGGGGTTTTTTTTGGAGGGGGGACTTAATTGTTTTATGTTCAATCCACTTAAATTGGTATAAAAAACTAATAGGTTAAATGAATTCCTTCATGTTGTCCAACACAAACTGATTGTGTGCAACCCAGCATTTTTCACAGTGTACAGTAAAAGAAGGAATATTGTGAAATTAAATTACAGTCTAAAATAACTGTAAGGACCATAAAATGGAGAGAGTAAACCATGCATTTATATCATCTCGTCTAGACTACTGCAATTCAATTTATATAGGTATTAATCAGTCTTATATGAATCGCTTACAATGTAGACTTTAAATGTATTCAAGCACATTACCCTATCTTACCCTGTCTATGCTGGTATGTTTTAGATTAGAGTTTGACATTTTACTCGTTGTATTTAAGCTCTTAAATGTCCTGGCACCTTCTTATTTATGCACAAATACACTTCATTGAACATGTACACATAGACATGGCCTATATGCTATTTAACTGCAGCTTATGTTTATATATAACTGTTAAAAGCTATTAGTTACTAGTTAATTAGTTAAAGTTTTTGTGTTAGTTATTAGTTAATAATTAGTTATAATTATTGTGAAAAGAGCTATACAAATAAAACTGAACTGAATTGAATTATTTATCTGAACTTGTGAACATTAACAAATATATCTGCTAGATGTTAAAGGTCATCAGGTCAGAAATGGTTAAAAAGTGAAAGCAAAAGGGAGAGCGGGCATTTGCCATCGTCGGCCCCAAATTGTGGATCAGTCCAGCTCTTTTTAGTAGGATAATCTCCACTGCATCCTTGTACAAGGGGAAACAGAAACGTCAAAAAGCCTATAATACCAGTTGTCTGAGCATCTTTTATGCATTGTATATTGTTTTATTCCTTTGATCTTATTGTATCATCCTTATTCAATTTGCATTGTAAAATTTGTGTACAGCACAATGGTCAACTGCTGTTGTATTGTGCTATATAAGTAAATTAAAGAGTAACACTTTAGTTTAGATCACATTCATGCTATTAACTATTGGCTTATTACCTGCATATTATTAAGATATGAACTGTTCATTAGTAAATCTAAAGAATGATCTCATTCTGCATCCCTAATCCTACACCAAACCTAAACCCAACTACTATCTTAATAACTACTAATAAACAGCTAAATAGTGGTTTATTGAGCTAGCAGTGTTTGTGTAGTGAATGGTTTGTTTATAGCATGAATTGTGACCTAAACTAAAGTGTTAACAATTGAAGTGAAGTAAAGTTAGCATATTTCACGATGGACCCTTTTCACCAGACTGTTATGACGTGTTTAACACTCATCAGCATCTTAAACCCTTGAAAGTTTTTAATATTTAGATTTATTTTAAAAAACATATGTATATTTATATGTATTTCCGTATGTATTATATCATCTTTGCATCAAATTACAAAAACCGAATTCCCGTGTATGAGGGCAGGACAGTAAATCTGACGTTATTCTCTCTTCTGTCTGCCGTTATCAGTCTCACATTATTGGTTTCCTCTTTCTGAAAGTCTTGATAACACCATCCTGGAGTTGTTCTGTTATTATTTCAGCATATAGGATTGTAAATAAATGATCTGTTGTACTCTCGCATTCACTGCGCTCTGAGTTTACACACTATGACCACTTCTGCTGCGGAGAAACACACACATGTGAAATGGCTCTATAATAATGTGTGTAAACTACAGCAAATATTCCCGATGACAGTGTGCTGGATATTTCTATGCAGGTGAAGCCTTGGTAATACCTTGAGGATGGAGCGATGGAAGAACAGAGCGATTAACTGAATGAGGTCTACCAGGACGTATCCGTCTTTCTTCTCCACTCCTACTATGTTGGGTACGGCGAACGCTCGCTCAGCATTAATGCCCAGATACGCTGATGTGGTCCATGGGAAGAAGCCAAACTGGAAAAAGTACTTCACAACCACTGTGAGCTGAGGGAAGAGAGAGGAGGAGAAGGGAACATGTCATGCCCCATATCTGGGAATTGGTAAATGAGATCATTCTAGTCGACTTGGAACAGTGTGTTCACGCTACATCATAACCACCGCCTCGCAATTATAGGAACATTCATGAACTCAAGAATTCTTTGAGCAGCATATTTTCCCCCCAAGGAAGTTTATTTGACATAACGCATACCGATCGTTGTAAAAGAAGCCCTCATATAAATGATAGAGAACAGATTTTGGTTGAGTTCATCATTTTAAACATGACTAGCTGACCTGAGTGTAGATGATAGCGGTCATCCAGAAGCGTTTGGTTGGTCGTGGCACGGACATCATGGCCCACAGGAAGATGAGGATCGGCAGGAAGAGCGTGAGCAGAGAAGCAGACACCACGTGATTGAAGATCATCACAAAGTAGCAGAACATCTCGGACTGAGACTCCATCAGACTATACAGAGCAAAGATGAGACGCAGGCCACGGGGCAACGAGGAGTAGAATCTGTCCGACTCCTCGATCTCTGGAATATCGAAAATGCTGCATAAAGGAAGAAGCAATAGAAAAATTAGACAGCATTTCTGAAAACATCACACTTCTGAAGCATCTACCTGATGTGTCCCTGTGAACTGGTCCAGTGCTTTTGGACTATCCTCAGCACTGCAGAGTCTTTCCTATTAAACCCACATGATTCTACTCATCAAGCTCAGTAGTAAAGACTCAGAGACCTCCGATGTGTGTCACCTTAGTGAGACATCAACAGTGTGCAGTGTTTGTGGAGTGTGCATTGTGCATTGTGTTTTTTGCATTTTGCGCTAGGGCTGGGTGATTAATCGAAATGAAATCACAAACACAACTGAGCAAAGCTGCGATTGTCATGCGCATCTTGTCAGGGAACAATACCCAGTAAACATTCCCTGTGCGCTGAAGAGAGGCACCTACATGGAGCATCTCCACACATACATTCATCTTTAATAAAGCTGACAAAACATCTGCGACACAATGTCCTCCACCATGTTAGCTGAACTAGTCACATGACTAAAATGCCTCATCGTTTCCCAACGCCTCTGTTTTCACAGTCCACACTGCAACACCAAAACTTTGAACAGCGTTTTTAAAAAGATACGTTTTCGTTTCTTACAAATAAATGCTGTCTCAGTGTGGACGGAAGGCTGAAAAATATGCACTTTTAAACAAAAGCGTATTAGTGTGGACATGGCCTGAGTAACATCAGTGTCCTGAAGTGTTAGTGGAGCTGCTCCATCTAAAATAACCTCACAGAATGATAATTCAAGGCAAGAAAATCTGCATCAAGCGGTTACCTGTTGACTTTTACTGATAAACAGTGTACTTGACTGTACACTGTTAGAGTGTGTGTACAGGTTTATGTGGTTTACAGGGACACAAAGTTGTATTATAGCATGGGTAAGACTTAGTTGTATTCTATTAAGGTGGTTTACAAGGACACACATCATGTCCTTATAACACTTAAAAATCACACGTAATGAGGTCTTTTGACATTCAAAATGTTGCTGGATGGGTTTAGGGGTAGGTTAGGGCCATAAAATAAGGGTTTTTTTACAGTATAAGATGAATTACGCCTATGGAGTGTCCATGTCAAGTCAAGTCAAGTCAAGTTTTATTGTCATTCCGCTACATGTGTGGATATACAGAGGAACGAGATGTCGTGTCTCGCAGGACAACGGTGCTACATAGATTAATCATAAATACAAACACAACACTGGACATAAGAGCTAATATAAAAAACCTATGCATAACTAAAATATACTATAAGATACTTCACTATACACGTAAGACAGGCGATACAAGTACTTTTACATGAGACTGAACAGGATATTGTGCAAGAGAGGTATTAAAGGTTTAATATTGTGCAAGAGTTATTTAATGTTGAAGCAAGCAGCGCAACATGATTGTGGTACATTTATAGTAAACATCGTTTTGCTTATTGAGTCATTGTAAGATGGAGTTTAGATAAAGTGTCAGGTGTATAAGAGAGAGGAGTGTTTCTACAGGTGGTTTGTCAAGCCCACTCACCTGTATGAAGCACAATGTGAAATGCACAATGTTTCCAAGAGACATGGAGTGATTAAGAAAGTGTCTAAATGTGAAAGTGTTATACATGTAAACCGTGTATAAAAGAATGTATTTATGTATGTGTGTGTTTGTGTGTGTGTACTTGTTTTTATATCTAGATGGGAACTTCAGGTCCCCATATAGGCAAACATTCTTAAAAATCGCCAAAGTTGTTTTTAGGGGTAGTGTTGGGTAGGGGGATAGAATATACGGTTTGTATAGTAGAAGCATCATTACATCTATGAGAGTCTCCACCGTGATAGGAACAAGTCTGTGTGTGTGTGTTTGTGTGTGTGTGTGTGTGTGTGTATGTGTGTGTGTTTCTCACTTGTTAAGCAGCAGTTCACTGGCAGTAAGTGCTCTGGTCTCCTGATTGAGCGTTCTGGGCTCTGGGATCTCTTCATTTTTCTCCTCCTGCAGATGAATTGGTCTGTGAAACTCTGTCAGCACAATGTCAGTGGTATTTTCTTCATGTGTCCATCCCTCTGTCAGCTTTTCAGATCCTTCGTCATGATCCTTCAGCTCTTTACTGTAATCAGGAGTTCTTTTGAGGAAAAAAATTGAATCAACAACAGAAACGACACACTCTATGTATATATGTGTGCTAAAAAACATGGTATCGCTTTATCTATACGGTCCCTTTGTTGACAATTAGTTACACTGCAATCACTAGCAGGGTTTGATTATTGGCAGACTGTCTGCTTAATACCTGCAGACACCGCTCCACCAACTTATACTAACCCTAACCTTACTGTCTACAAATGCTCTAAAGAGAATTAGTTGTAACATACTGTAGTCAACAAACCGTGTAAAAGGAACCATCAAAATTAAATATAGCCAAAAAACACCATTTTGTACAATATGCTATATTTATAAAAAGAAAAATTAGCAGATGGGGTGGCTGTGTTTGTCACGTTAGACAGTAAAAAAGAGAAACAGTGGTGTTTACTCTGACAGGGCATCTCCATGTGCACAGGGTTGTTCAGAGTCGAGCGGTGTAAAGTCAAGCTCATCCACGTCATCTAGAGTTGGCTGGCGGGTAACCAGAAGAGTGTCATCAGTCTGGCAGCTGAAACACATACAGCACAAAGAGAAGTGAGTGTTTTATTTTCACCATGTGACACATCTCAGAGTCAAACAGGCTGGGCTTGAAGTACAAAGAGCAGGTTGGAGAAAATAAATTAAAATATATTTTTGTTTATTCATTCATTCATTTTCTTTTCGGCTTAGTCCCTTTATTAATCCGGGGTCGCCACAGTGAATGAACCGCCAACTTATCCAGCATATGTTTTACACAGCGGATGCCCATCCAGCTGCGGGGCTTTCTTTAGAGCATCAGTCCCTCATTGAAAATGGAAAGATGGGCGTGGCTTAAAATATTGATATACAGTTGCTAAGGAAGGCCTCAGGTTGACGTCAACAGAAAAAGCACCACTCCAAACACGGAAGATGGTCAAATAAAGAATTTTATTAATTAATAATTTATTTTAAAATAATTACATTTTGAGGGCAGTGCGGTGGGTGTCGCCTCACAGCAAGAAGGTCGCTGGTTCGAGCCTCGGCTGGGTCAGTTGGCGTTTCTGTGTGGAGTTTGCATGTTCTCCCCGTGTTGGCGTGGGTTTCCT
>CAIGQV010001356.1:190514-208277 GCA_903798115.1 Danio jaintianensis | reverse complement strand
CTCCCGTTGCAGGGCGAGAGGGTAGTTTGAGCTCAGGTAGATCTCGAGAACTCCCCTGCTGTAGTAGCTAATGAACAGATAGTGATTGCTCTTAAGAGATAACTACTTACTGGAGCACGTCTATGGTGCCGATTTGGATTAGTCAATTAACTTAAGTTGTGTGTTTTTGGACGGTGGGAGGAAACCGGGGAACCCGGGGGAAACCCACGTGAGCACGGGGAGAACGTGTAAACTCCGCACAGAAACGTCGGCTGACTTGGTAAGGACTAGAACCAGTGACGTTCTTGCTGTGAGGCAACAGTGCTAACCACTGGGCCACCATGCCACCCATCTAGGAAAGGAGGAGGAGTAGGGGTGGAAGGGGGGATTCTTTAAGACGAAGATGGCTGTGATATGGAACTTAAGGTATTTATAGTGGCTTAGGAATCGTCTGATTGGTGAATCATAAATTGAATAATGCGGGACCAGCCGCAAGCAATCATAATCATGTGATCCTCTCGAAATTAGCTTATAAATAAACTTCACTTATCATTGTATTTTGATTGTGTTTTTTCCTGTAATAGGCCATAAAGGCCCAAAAATCTCCATTTATTTGTAATTAATTGCTTTATATCTTTGTGTGTTTTTGGATATTGGCAAAATTTTAAGTCCAAAAATCATTCAAATATTAAGATGTTCCATGAAGACATTTTGTAGATTTCCTACTGTAAATATATACACAATAGATTTTTTTGTCAGTCATACGCATTGCTAAGAACTCAATCTGGACATCTTTAAATGTGCTGTGAAATTAAAATAAAGCTTTTCAGTATCAGTATGTTAGTCTTAAGCATATCTACAATCTAGTGTGCTCCAAAACGTTTTGATTTGCATTTAGAAAATATAAAGATCCAAATTTTGCAGTTTGTCACTTGACTCGCTTCCACATAAATGCATCAATGATTTATTTTTATTGGAAATACAAAATCCAAATACAACAAAAAATGGCATTCAACTTTACAAATTATGTATCACAAATTATGGCTCAACACTGAATCATATACAAAAATCATCCAAACTAAAATAAAAAGAAAAAAGAAATCAATATAAAACAGATATCGGCTACGGCATGTTATATGATACAAATAAATGAAACATTTTTAAGGCAATTTCTGTTTTCATGTTAGCCAGGGCATCCGAGACGATCTCAAGTTCTTTTATAAAGACACTGTGTAGAGGAGGTGTTTTAAAATATCTGCCTTTATGAATAAAATATTTGGCTAATACAACGATAATATTGATCAAATCATGCAAAACAGAACAATCTTTAGTAATTCCATATAGTACATCTTGTAATGTGAAAGTCAAACCTTCAGCATCCACATTCTGTATTATCAACCAGTCTCGCACTGTTTTCCAAAACGATTGAACGGAGCTGCAAGTGTTCTGTGTCTTCAATTAAGTGTTTCCATAAATGGCATGGTGAATTTTCAAAATTAATTTTAAGTGTACAAATCTCAAACAAAGGGTATATATCATTTAATATTTTTAATTGTACTTCTTTTGCCTTGGGGAGAGTTGGAAATTGAAGATATGTCGTTCTAAAATGTTTCACAGTATTTTTATCCAATGAATGAAATAATTTATTTCTTAATACCTAACAAGATTGGATAATAATTTGCCTTAAATGTTTATTAGTGCAAAGTTTATTATGATTTCAATCTCACCAATATATAATAAGGGAAGGATTGGAGTAATTTTCGAATAAGATTTTCATTAACATTTGTATACCTGAGGGTATTGCATTAATAACAGTGCTTTGGATGACAAGCAAATGTCTTAAAGTGAAATTATAATCTAGAATCTGTCTCTCCACTCCACCTATAGCTGGTGTGTGTTGAAGCACTGGCGCCGTTGTCCTGTGGCTGCCGTCGCATCATCCAACTGGATGCTGCACACTGGTGGTGGTATGGAGAGACCCCCTCATGATTGTGAAGTGCTTTGGGTGTATGGCCATACACAATAAATGCTCTATATAAATACACATTACTTACTTACTTACTTACTAATATTGCCCCTGCCATCCATCATGTCTGTTACTGTCCAAATATTTTTATTTAACCATTCCTCATAAAAAATAGATTTGTTCCTATGTAGAATGTACTTGTTATTCCAGATAGGGGTATTGTGGGGTGTAAAATTGTGTGTAGGCGCTAGTTTCCAAAACAATAAGACTTGTTGGTGGAATGCTGAAAGCTTCACTGGGAGTTTTGGGCAAGTCAAAGTCATCGAATGCCTCCCAGTTTGTTCAATGATTTTTTTGCCGTCTCCTCATACTTAAGTTTGTCATCAAATCTTCTGACCAATCAAACGCTCTCTAGTGTCTGACTTGCCCCGCCCCCTTCTCATTGGCTGTTCATTTGAGCTCAAACACTCTCACTGGCAGAGCTGTGAGAAAAACAACACGCTATTGGCTGTTTTTTCTCTTTTTTCGAACCCTCAGATTACAGATTTTTAATAGTCTGCCAAATATTATCCAATCCTAACAAACCATACATCAATAGAAAACTTAGTTATTCAGCTTTCTGATGATGTATAAATGTCAATTTCCAAAGAATGTACACTAATGACTGGTTTTGTGATCACTAATGCCTTTGTTTGTTGTGAATACACACCCTCTAGTGGCCAAAATTACATATTGTGTCTTTAAGCAACAGTACAGGTGTGTAATTTCATTCACATTTGCATAAAGTCACTTACCAATGACTCTGACTTCGTGTTTAGACATGTGCAGCTTTCCGCTGATCTGTATTTCAGACTCATAAGCTCCGCTGTCATTGCTGCTCGCGTTACGAACTGTGAGGTGACCAGAAGTGATATCAATCCTCGATCGTCCCATAAACTGACCGTAATCGTGAAAATCGGTCAAATCACACTCTGCCAACTTGTTTCTATTGTATTTCCACAAAATGTCTTCAGGGTTTCCTTGTATAGTCACATTTAAAGTAAAAGTTTTCCCACTCTCAGCGTAGATGATGGATGTAACAGCATCTGATTAATAGTAGAAGAGAAATCAATACATCAGGAAAAACAATAATAGCAGGTGGAACAAGTTTGACAACATCGGAAATCATCTTAATGTACACACAGTTTCGGCTAATTTGAAATAAAAGATTGACTTCTACTTAAAGGGCACCCAGTTGTGTGTGTGTCAGCAGTGTGTGAATATCTCCAGCCTCTAATGGTAAACATAATTAATTGTGTTTGTTCTAATCAGACTTGATATATGAAACACTTTGATTGACATTCTTCCTTTGTATGTGTCTTCAGAGAGGGAAAACTCCGCCCACTAGTGCCCATCTCTCTCTCATTAGCATAAACAACAGCCCTGAGTGAGAAGCAGCCGTCTGTCCATTAGCCATTAGAGTGTTTGAGCTGCTGAAGATAATGTCAGCATAGACTAAGAGGATTATAGATGTGGAGTTTTAGATGAACAGCGACAGGAGTCTCCATAGACTGACAGAAGCATGAAGCACACACTGACACTGAAGCACACATGCACACCTGACCAGCACTGACAACACACACAGTGCTGTTTTACATCTGTCACTATGGTGACGCACAGTCATCTGTAGCTCCGCCCTCTTCTGAAAAGAGCACAATCTCATTTGCATTTAAAGCTACAGTCACCAAAACGCCACAATTAGGATCAAAGCCTGGTCAGGGTCAGTTTCAGAGAGTTAGAGAACATTATCTGTGTGCTGTTCTCAGCTCAAACTCAAACACACACACTCTAGACACAGCAGAGATGCATTTTACAGCTTGTAGGCAGAATATATCCACTTTAATGATTTCAACATCAGTTTCAACAAGTTCTGCTGTGATTTTTGTCTTTTATTAGTATACAAAAAGGAAGCACTTGTTATCCAACACGGCCTTGAACAGCTTCTTCAGTGACAGCCTTCAACAATGGACTGATTATTACAGCACTGTAATGCGATATTGTGCGATAATAAACAAGACTTACTGAATTTTGATCAAATCAAACAGATGAAAAGATTGAGCACTTCGCAGAGTCTTCTCATTTTCAGACTTTCACTTTCTCTCCCCTCAGTTTCAGCTGAACCGGTTCGTCCAGCTGTTGACGTGTGTTTCCAGCACTATAGGCTGTAATATGTGATCGTTTACTGTAAATAAACCATGATTAGGTGTGCTATATGAAGACGGGCCTCCTGTAAGAGTATTACTCCATTACTGTCTGTTCCCCTGCTCCTCTGAACGGACAGGTATTGTCAAATGCCGATCTGTTGATGTTTGTCTACAGCTCCACCCGTCTATAATTACAGCTGCAACCCACACAGAACAAGCCCTGCACTTCCTACTCGTAATGTCCTACATTACACAATACTATAGTAATTTATAGTAAATACTAGTGTTGTTGAACTGTACTATAGTAAAGTGTATTACACACAATATATTATAGTATTTAGAAGTCTTTGTTAATGAATGCTCCACCATACTGTAGTATTAAGTATACTAAAACCCCTGTAAATTACTTTTCCTATAAACTTAACCTTTTTAAATAGTGCACAATTATTTATTTAATAACTTTTTATTGTATAAACATAAAGTTAAGTTCATTTTTGTGTCATTATACACAAAGAAATAGGTTGAGGAGTCGATTTGCTGATGAAAAATGCAGAAAAACAACAACAACAAGACCAATGTGTAGTTTGGATTGCAAATTTATTTGCATGCATGATATACAAATATAAAGGAAGTTTTCCACAGTGCTGCAGATAAAGATCAGCCTGTACATCAGTCACACACTCAAATGTGTGTATTTGGGATGGTTTGGAAAGTACAGTATAGAGGGTTTGCACTTTTACATCACGATTTGGTGGCGTTACTCACACTGCAAAAATGGTTTTCTTTTGAGTTCAGTGTTGCCAGATATAGCTGACTTTTTCCAGCCCAAAAGCTGTCCAAAACCCACCCAAACGCACAAAAAAACACCCAAAATATTAGATTGTTTAATTTAATTTATTTAAATTGAAATGAACCTAGTTACTTTAACTGTCATAATTTTTAACCATGCAGCAACCAACACCAGCAGTCAGAGAACCACAACATAACCGGATCACATCGAAACACTGCCCCCTCTCCCGCACACACTGCACTTATTGCTGTGTAGATTACACTACCTATTAGAGTGTTTTACTTTCGAAATGGGGTATAAATTCGTCCTATTTGGCATTTTAAATTCTTTTGAACATAATTTCAAAAATATACGCTTCTGAAAATAATCTGACAATGGAGTAAAATGTTTTTGATTTGAAACATTATTCTGCTTGCCCTCATTCACAGATTACTTCACTTGTTTTAAAGAAGAACTCAATTTTGACATTATTTCTGAAAACAAGACCTTTTTTATCTTGTCTAGAAAATGCTTTTAGAATGTTTAGACTCAAACTAGACCAAAACATGTATTTTTTGCAGTGCAGTTTATCT
The DNA here is from genome assembly GCA_903798115.1 of Danio jaintianensis. Lineage (NCBI taxonomy): Eukaryota > Metazoa > Chordata > Actinopteri > Cypriniformes > Danionidae > Danio > Danio jaintianensis. Next base: position 202,787 of record CAIGQV010001356.1, on the reverse strand, counting down.
TCGCTCTTCTGCTTGATTTGTTATAATTTTTGGCACGATAGTGCTCTAAATGTGTTTTTTCCCAGTCCGACCAATTAGAACAGCCCAAAACATGACAATAATTGAACATTTTCAGCAGCAATAATCAGCAAATATATGTGAATTTGGGTCAGTTCAGTGGTATTGTTTACACTCTGTCAGGATTTTGCCCCATGTTTTTTGTTTTTCCTTGTAATGTTTTTTCTTTACCATTAGATGTCCTCATTTTGTTCTTTCTCTATCTGTAATCACCGTTATTGATTTCACATGTGCCTTGTTTAGTTGTTTGTATTTAAGTAGCCTCAGTTTCAGTAGTTCTTTACTCGGTTATTGTGGATCCTAGCCAGTCTCTGTGAGTCTTTTTCGTTTGAAAAATCTCTTCGTCATGTTGCTAAGCTGTTTATGACTTATGTTTTTGGAGTATTTTTTGAGCAGTAACTGATCCTGAGTTTTTGCATTTTTTTTGAATTTGGAAGTCTGTTTTTGCCTGCTCTAACCTTCTCTTCTATTTGAAGTATTTTTATGTTATTAATAAATCACTCCTAAGAAGCAAGTTCCTTTTTTGTTGCTTGGGTTCCTCCAATGCCTATTTGGCTCAGCGGTTACTAGATCAACATCTCATGCCAGAGACCCAGGTTCTATCCCCAACTCTGACAGATTCTGTTAAGTCCCATTTTTAAGACCTGATAAGGGTGTCAAAGCTATTTCACATGACTTTACACTGATCACACAAATGGTTCTTTGTACCTGCTCCTGTTTTCTGACGGGTGCACATTAATTACAAAATACATTTTCAGATTTTTATATTATGTACCTCAAGTTCATTTAATAAGCCTTGTTTTCTGCACCTGGCTGAAACCGAAGAACATGACTGTGAAATTGACTGACGGCTTCATCGCAATATAACCAGAACACACTGCACAAGTGACCACATTTAATAATCTAGAAAACCGGCATAAATATATACACATTCAGCATGTCCAAATGTCTGCACACAGAGTTCTGAAAATACAAATATACAATGACATTAAAAGTTAGTAATGACTATACAAAAAAAATTAAACCAACAAGAAAGTCCTTCATTATAAACAACAATGACACCTGATGGGGAGTGGAAAGCTGTAATTATATATATATATATATATTTTTTTTTTAACTACATTGATTCCAAAATGTTAACTTTGTTTTTATTGCAGAGTAACCCCTCATGTATAAATATCAAGAACATTTTGAGTTTCCATCCCATAGAAATAGTATTTCATAACATTACAAAACAGGCTAAAGTGACAACCAGTCGTAGGTGACAATTTGTGTAAATTGAGTTATATATCATCTGAATGAATAAGCTTTCCATTGATGGCAGAGATACAACTATTTGAAAATCTGGAATCTGAGCATTCATAAGAATACTGAATTACACTGTAAAATATGTTTTAAACAATTAGAAATCTTCATAAAAGTCACCTTGTTTAAGGTTGTTGGAAGAAAGATGAAGGTCCCATAACGCAATTCAAAAGCAGAAATAAACGGGGAAAATATATTTTTACAGCGTATCTGTAAAGTTTTCCAAATAAAGTTCTTACACTGTCTTGTTTCTAGTCCAAATATCTAAAAATTCTTAAGTCAATAAGTATTTTCTAGACAAACAATAAATATTGTCTTGATTTCACAAATATATTGTTTTTCCTTCAAACAAATCTAAATATTCTGCAAACGAAGCATTGTTTTGCAGTGTAGCAATGCGTATTAGTAATCAAATTATAAGTTTTTATATATTTACAGTAGGAAATGTACAAAATGTCTCATAAATTACATTTTGTCATAAAATTTTGACCCATACAATGCAATTTTGGCTACTGCCAAAAACACACCAGTGAAACACAAGGTTTGTCATCCAGGGTCACAAATGAGCAACGTCACTTTTCTCTGAATCCTCTGAAATTATACATTAGGCCTCAATCATCAAACATTCATAAATAAAGTAAATTCTGCATAATTTGTGCATAAAACACATCTTCCCGAGAATTCTCCTCTGGATTCACATACGTGTTGGAGTGTTTTGATAGTTTTGCAGCAGCAGGGTCATATTTCTGTCCACCATACAACTGTACACTTCGCAGAAAAAGAAGCATTTGGAAATTAAAATTCAGCTGTTTATGATAGTTTATTTTTTTTATCCATCTAACCAGACCATGGAAAGCATTGATATCATAACCCCAGATATAAATCACAATGCTTCTCCAATGCAAATGCTTCTTGCAGAAATTCAGATTCAGTTTCTAAATCACACAAGGTCCACAGATAACACTGATCCCGCGTGAATAGGGTTTAGGTGCAGTATTCAGCCTCTATAGGGGGTAAAGAGGGTTGTTTTCAGCCCACATGTTGTCCTTCTTTTTCCTCTGTTCAGAACTTCTCTTGGGATCTCTTCTCAACAATATTATTATGATCAATACAAGAAAACAAATCAGAGGAATTGTGATTCCCAGTAATATCACTAACGGGTTTATCTGCTTTTCAGAATCACCTGAAAAAAACAAAATAATATATATTAGTTATTTTAAAAATGAAAAAGGCAAATTTAGTGACTTTTTAGATTGGCGGAAGTTATTAAAATGGCTTAAAACAGCATAAGCATAAACTCTATGGGCCTTATCATACAGCTGGTGCAATACAGCTGTCTTTAATCTCTCCAGTACTTTTTGCTAGTTTCAGCCCGGCGCATGTGTCATTTTAACGTTGTGCATCAGATTGTTTAAAAAGGGAATGGATTTGTGCTCATTTCTGTGCTCATGGGTGTGCTGGTCTGAAAAGGAGGTGTGTTAAGGCCCATTGTTGCCACATTGCTATTTTGAAAAACTAAAATAGACTGCACCATTGACCAACTAAAAGCTGCAGTAAAAGTCAATGGTGCAGGGTTTTAATTTATTATTTAAAGAGCGCGTTAGTGTTATCTGCATATGGCGGTCCAAAACGCGTGTTGCTTATTACACACACAGGGATGTACAGCAGTACACAAATATCTTTAAAGATGAAAAATTAAGGGATTAAAATGTAAAAAATATATTTTTGTCTACATAAATATATATCCTCCTCTCAGGCCTTCTTCACCTCAGGGGACTTTGTTGGAATCCGGTTCTGTTGTAGCCAGTTTATTCATGATAATTTACATTTCTTCACTGTTATTAGTAGTAGTAATATTTATTATATGCATATTTGTTTTTGTCATTTTTTATTTACATTTACATACTTCGGGTTTTAGACACGTATGCATCACTACACAAGGGCATAGGATTAGGAAGTGTTTAGATATAACTGAGTTTTTTTGACCACACTTTGTTGCTATTGTTTATTTATTCCTTTGCTGGAAATTAGAACTGAATTTAGAAATAGTTTTGAAACAAATCTTCGCGCTTAATATTATGAAATTACATCCATGAATCTACGGTCGAATGGAAGAGGCTTGTTCCGTAGATGGTCTTTAATCATGTTCTCTCTAGTGAAGCATTCAGTTTTTCTGCTTACAATGTCCGACATGTAAATAGCGAATGCGCCTGAACAGAACTGACTCTTAAAGGGAATAGGAGATTAGACTCTGTTTAATGCACGTTATGCCCATAACTCATTAATAGACTAAGGACAACCCTTTTAGACCATACCCAGATGCACTGACCATTTTTTCCCATATAGCAAAAGTGGATTCGGATATGCTTTTGCACCATGCACTTTAGACTTTAGACCGTTAAAATAGATCTCATTATTTTATAGTTACCTTGAGTGTGAACGTGGACTGAGAGCACTCCAGAGCGATCTGAAGCCAGTTTCTTCCAGGTGTTATCAGTGTGAAGCCATTCTTCTACCTGACAGTAGTATTTCCCCTTATCAGTGGGGTCGATCTGTGGCACAGTCAGTTTATAGTGTGTGGCATCTGGTCGTCCAAACACCAGATATTTATCGCTAAGAGCACTGCGTAAAGTACCATCATGCTTGGCAGTGAATATAACAAGGGTTCCTTCTTCTTCAACTTTGAACCATGTGACCTCAAAGACAGATTTATCACTGGACTGTGAGGCAATAACACAGTCAGCGGTGAACCCAGCCTCAAGATCAGTAATGTTGAGGGTTTGGTTCTCCTTCTGAACACGCAGATTACTTTCTGTTTAAAAAACAAACACAACATCAAAACAAACAAGTTTGTTGAGAATGAAACACCTAGGTCTTGATAACTACAAGGACAAAAAGGGTAACAGGTTTTGGTAGGTCATTAGTTAATAAGACGTAAATGCTAGTGGCTAAGATGTAAATGTATGTATTATACTGTGACCATATATATTGTGGACATTTCTTTCTCAACAAAATGAAGGACACTTAGTAGGATTAAATAAATCAAATAAATTCTCCATGATGGACGTCCAGTGTTCTCGAGCCTCCGGCACCTAGACTACAGCTCTGCACAAGAAGTTTGGTCAGAGGAGAAATGGTCGTGCCCAACTTTTTTCCTTCACTTTGTCAATTGGTGAAGTTTGTTCCTCCACTTTCTCCACTGGCTTGCTTGGTTGGGACTTGTGGAGCTGCGCATCGATGGATTTGCTCTTCAGTGTTTGAACTTTCAGCAGTGAAAATTAAACCACACTGAACTAAACTGAACTTCAACTCTGAACACTAGATTGACACAGTTTCAATTTACTAGAACTTCTGTGTTCAGCTGCTGCGACACAATCTGCATTGTAAAAGCGCTAGAGAAATAAACTTGAATTGAATTGAAATGGAATTAAATAAAGCCAGGATAATTTTATCCCTCGAATAGAATTTCAGGTACATTATTGTACTTAAAAGTTCATGCATTTTTATTGTATTAAATGAATGATGGTATAACATGAAGACTATAAAAAATATAACAAATCAAATCACTGATTTTTGTATTTTGTATTGCAGTGGTGGCACCGAAGCTGAATCTGAAAAGGAATTTAAATATGTTTACACATTTACTCCAGACTACACTGAAAGAACTGGATATAAAAGACGGCCCTGGTGGAGTCCAATATTTACTGAAAATTAGCTTTATGTACTACAGAGAATGCAAAGACAGCTCAACTCATACTAGTTGTATAGGACCTAAATGGCATAATTAAACAGCCTGTTACCCCTGGGGAACATGTTCAAAAGCATTCTACAATACCATCTAAAGGCACAGCAGATGGTGGATTTACATTTTGGGTAATCTTAGGGTGAAACTGCGGTAATGTGTAGATAATGTGACCTTCAGTGCTTTCTTGGGCAGTTTTTCCCCAATGTGAGAGTATTAATGTGTGGTGATGAGAGTCAGACTCCTCAGTCTATGGTTCTCAGACAGAAAACTGTGGACTGTCCACTCTTGGTAGGGAGTGAGATCCTTCCACAAGTGGATGATTTCAAGTATCTTGGAGTTTTATTCATGACTGAGGGGTGGTTGGAGCACAAAGTCAGTAGGTGGATTGCTGTGTCGACCATAACAGTAATGTATCCACTGAAGCTGTAAATTTAGGATTTAGTCTATATTCTAACACTCACTTAAGGCCAAGAAATTTGGGTAAAATCCAAAGAACAAGACTTCGGATTTAAGCAGTTGAAACTACTTTTCAGGGTTGCTGGGCTAGCTTGAGGAGGCAAGATACAAAGACATGACATTGAGGAAGGACTTGGGGCAGAACCACTGTTTCTCCACCTCAAAATGAGCAAGTTAAGGAGGTTCTGGTGAGGGTGCCAGTCAAAAGTCTCCTAATGAAGGTGTTCTGCGCATGTCCAACTAGGAATAGACCATGAAGGGAAGATCTAAGAAGAACTGGATGGATTGCATATCCTTGCTGTCCTTGCTTAACAAGCAGTACAGTGCAAATGTCTTAGAGCAAAGATGGGCAACTTCAGTACTGGTTGGAGAGTTCTCCTGAACAAACACACCTGAACAAGCTAAGATCACTAGAAAACTACAGGCAGGTGTGTTTGATTTGGCTTGGGGCTAAACTCTGCAAGACAGTGGCCCTCCAGGATGGAAGTTGCCCATCCCTGTCTTTAACCAACAACTGATAACAAAACAATCAGAAAACCAACTGATAAAACACCTACACAAACTGACCAAACCTGAATATTCCAGAGGCAGAATTTAGCCAGAAGAAGCCATTATGTAGAAATTTTTATAATAGTTTTGCGTACATATATCTCAATATCTGTTTGTATTTTAACAAACAGATCAAAACCTGATAAAACCTGACCAAAGTCTGGATGATAAGAAGGTCATAAAAACATCAGAACTGGTAGCTAGATTGTTCTTTGTCAGGCTTCCACCTCAGGCTTCTCCACAAGAACTCCACCTCAACCTGTCGTTTCCACCTTGGTTCCTTGAATTGCTCGAAGACAGTCATAGTCATTGGTAATGTGTCACCCTGATTCCAACACAGCCCTTCACCTCTTAAGCTGCTATACCTTCCCTCTATCTCAGAGCTGTCCAGTCTCAGCCCTGAAGAGTCACTGTCCTGAAGAATTTAGGTCCAACTTACCTGAATACATCTGCCTAAAAGTTTCAAGTAAAGATCTTGATTAGCTGGTGCAAGGTGTGTTTAAATGGTTTGGAACTAAACCCTTAAGGACCAAGTACGGACACTCCTTGCTCTAGCTCAACCAATGTCCTCACTTGTTCCAAATCCACTGTGGTCTTTGGCTTTGCCTGTGTCTCTTTACTACATAGACTCCATTGGTTCCACCATAGGCTAGTCTTCCACTGGCTCTTTATTTGCCCTTTTCTCCTCATGCACCTCTATGCCAGTCACCGGTCCACTATCCTGATGCCTCACCCAGACACCTGTTTGCAGTGTCATGTCCTGCCTACAGGAGGTGGGAGTACTGTCATGGATTCTCTTTGCTCTTTTCACTGTCATTGCCATCACCATCCCCAAGCATCAGCACTCTGCATCTCATCAAAGTACATTCACCTTGTAATTCTATTATTGTTACATTCTTTTTGTTTAAAGTTTTGATTTCCTTGTTCCTATTCACACTTTAGTTAATCAACTACATGCTTGAGTTGACCCTCCGCCTCTGCAATGATTTCTAAATCATAAAAAAAGGTTTACATTTTTTTTTCCTTTTCACTTGGACAGACTCTTTGATAATGACCCAAATAAACGGAAGCAATCTTTTAAAAAATATATTTTAAACATAAACCTGTATCTCAATCAGTTCTTTAATACTGTGGTTCAATGAAAAGACTTGTTTTACCTTGCTCTTTGACAACAAGCTCTGTGGAAGCAGACAATTTCTTCAGAGAATACCAGTCACCAAGAGGATCCTGAAGCCACTCTTCCACCTCACAGAGATACTGGCCACTGTCAGAGGTTCTGGCCTGATGCACAGTCAGCTGAAAAGTGTGTTTCTGTCTTACTTCCAGGCGGATTCTCTGGTCCATCTGTAGGACAGCAGCTGGACCATACTTGACAACAGCATCTAGGTCCATATTTAAGAGCATCTGAGACCCAATCATCCATGTTATTGTGAAACGAGAGGAGTTTGTGGTTTTTTTCAGGATCGAGCATTCAATCTTAGCATCAGTGTTGGCAGTGGTTTCCTGGCGAGACTCAAATTTCGATAATCTCAGTTTGCTGTCTGTCATTAAAAATTGCATGGAGAGAAAGAGAGAGAAGTTAAACTGCTGAATCTTCATTTATCTAAAAAGTAATATCTTTATAAAAATAGCAGATTCTGACTTGATTGTGCAAGGACAGAGAAACACAAACACACTAGGAAAATACAGATGTATTCAATTTGTGAACCAACTCTACCATTTACTTCCTAGGAACTTGTTAAAAGAATATTTATTCCAAAATTGAGCATCATTGGTTTGGTCTGTTTACTTTGTGTTGGACCTTTCTGACTGATTGTTCTACTGCTCCATTTGATTACCCCTTGGTTTTTGTCTATTGTGTGGACTGCTTCCCCTGTTCCTTGTTTTTTCTAAAATGTGTTTATTAAAACTTCTGCATATGGACTGTAGTTCTGTTTGCAGCTCACATTTACACCAGTATAGAAATAAAAGTATAAGTTAGTGTAAGGGATACATTTAAATGTAAGAGTATAGAGTATAAATGGTATAAAGAGGAGGAATGTATTTTATAAATACATTAAAATATACAGCTGTATTTACCAGGTTTTTGTATAGTCACTGCTAGTAGGTTGGAGTTCTTCATGGCTTTCTGTATATCCCTTTGATAGGCATCAGCTTGGCACTGGTACTGTCCTTCTTGCTGCTTGCTGGCTCTCGGCATCATGAGTGTGAACATTGTGCTGGAAGGCTGTGCTTGAACTGACAGCTGATAATTTCTCTGATCTGTTAACCAGGTGATTTCTCCATTGTTGTGTATTGTTAAAATATTCCTCTGTGCAGTTGAATTGAGAGACCGAAACATCCAGCGTACAGCCAAAGAAACTTCAGGTCCTCCAACTATACATAGTAATTCAACTGGAGAATCTATAGGTACAGTTGTTTTGCGACTTTTCAAGGACACCGTCATTAGAGATTCTGAAAAGAAAACATGCTGTGATTATTTATACTCTGTTCTCAGTAACATGCAGTGTAAATATGAGAAAAGTAATGACACAGAACTTTTGTCAATATACGCGAACGGTATCTGTGTTCCTGAGAATAGTGTGTGTAGGCTTACCAACTGAATGCACTTTAACTTTATTTTGCTGAGACTGGGTGTGGGTTTTCTTCATCTCGCCATTGCTCTGTATGGTCCATTTAGACACAATGCACCTGTATTCACCACTGTCAGATAATCCAGATTCACCAATCTCCAGGGTAAAGTTTCCAGCTGGAGAATGGAGAGTTTGAACATGGCGACTCTGATACCTCGTCCCAGTATCTTTCATCACTCCCTCATGGGTCAGACTAATGACGTCACTGAACGAGTCCACAGAGTCTTTCTTGTGCTGCCATGATACTGATAAAGGACCTTTGAACCCCGACACAGAGCAGGTGACCTGTAGAGCATCTCCTTCAGTCACTGCATCCTTCATCATCATGACCACAGTCAGATCACTCTCTGACCAGACAGGCAAAAACAGACAGTGTCAGTGTATGTATGGTCATGCAGCAGTTTTCATTGTAAAACTGGCGTCTATGTAGAGCAAGGGATGCAAACCAATGTATGGAGTATTTTTAGATTATAGGGGGAACATTGTAGTATTGATTACCTTTAGTCGTGATGCTCACAGTCTCAGGATTGGACAGTTGTTTTTGCACTCTTTTGAAGGTGCCGTCTTCATTCATGCTTTCCTGCCATACTTCACACTGGTATTGGCCCTGATCTTCAGTTCTAGTCGAATGGATGGTCAGCAGGTAGTCCGTTAGACTTGTTTTCACTGCTCTCATCTCTGCTGCATTCTCTCTTTCTTTATAACTATCAAATACGGTGAGCATCCCAGAAGATCCAATCTGGGCCACGTACTTCTCGTTCTTCATCCACGTCACAGAATAGAAATAGCCAAAAAGATTTTGTGCTTTCACACTGCAACGGATGTCTAGTGCATCTCCCTCTTGAAGAGGCCCTTTAGAGGCCTTCATATACACACTGAACGAACCTACATCAGGGGCCACTATTGAGACACAGGAAATAGAATGAGATCAAACAGGTTCTCTTTTCAGTTTTCTGTGGTATTATTGCAATCAAATCCACAGTTATTACACCAGGCTCTGATCTATGTAGTATATAGATCTAGTATGACCATAGTATGTATAAATACAGATTAATTTATGACTGACTTTCTTGAGCTGCGAATTAATGACTGTAGAAAATATAAAACTACAAAAGTTAGAAAAATGGGTAGTTAAATCAGAATGAACATGTTTGATTTCATAGAAACACAGAAATCTGTTGGGTCATTAGGTCCAGATTTAAGTCTGGTTCTAAAGTAAAATTAGTGCAGAACCCCTGGGTTAAATTACAAAATCTAAACCTCACCGATTGGTTTGATCTCCACATTACATGCTGTAGAGGTTTTGTGCGCAATCTGTGTCCAGGATCGGTCTGGGTCTTGAATCCACTGGACTACATTGCAGTAGAACTTCCCCTGGTCTGACTGCTGCACTTGAGGCATCTTCAGTCTGTATGTTGTGTCCTCCACTTTATTCATGCTGATTAGACCTGCATGGTAGCGATCCTCATATCCACCTCCTGGCTTCACGGTGAGATCTCTGTCCAGAGTAATGATTGGTCGGGGGTCCTTATCTCCTCCACCATGGACGTACCAGGTGACCGACAGATGGGTGTGTTGAAAAGTCTCACTGGAGACCTGGCACTCAAGCTGAAGTGGATCACTCTCAAACAGACTCTGAGAGGGAGAACCAGAATATGAAGCCGTCAGAGTGTCCGGGATCACTGTGGATAAAACATACTTTTATATAATAAAATGTGATATTTGTCATTGGGATAAAAAAATGTCTTACAGTATCAGCATGAGGCAGTGTGAGGGTACCTACAAACTGATAGCCTCAACATGACGATGACTATATCTTAGGCTGGGAAGTGTAGTTGTAAACAATTATCTTATGCCTCTGTCATGGTAGATCCAGCGTGTGCACAGACGCATACCCTGATTGTGACCCTGATGCATACCTTTCAAAAATACATATTGCAACAATGCATAGACAAAGACCTGTGATTGGTCAAATTGGTAGTGGTGAGGAGTTGAGAACAGTGCAAACAGAGCAAAGACGGTGACATAACTGTGGAACAACCACCAGCAAGGAACAGTGAATTAAAAGGTTCTGGAAAGTGATTTTAGGCCTCTCTTTTATGATATCATGAAACACCCATTTACTGAGCGCAGGATTTTGGGGGAATGTTCAGACTCTTAAGAGCATGCTGAGGTAGAAAGGTGCAGATCGTAGCTGGTAGCAAGCGCAAAGAGATAAAGAGAGGGGTGACGTGGTTCTCTTAGGTTTGTTGAAGACCAGATTTTTGTAGAGGTTGGATCACACATTATGGAAGTCTAGCTGAAAAAGTAGTCCAGCCGAAAAATCACAAAGGTCTGGACAGGATGGATGCTACATCAGGAAGGTTTAATCTGTGCAATGTAAACTTGCATGATCTTGCTGTTTTTGCAATGTGGGTTTGAAGGTAAGGTGGTCATCAAAGATACTTGACTATAAGTTGACTGAAAACTTGATGACCCTAGCTCAATCATGAAATGTTGAACAGACCGTTTTGCAGGGAAAACAATAAGCTGTTTTTGCCAAGTTCAGCCACAGATAATGATCTTTGTCCATGCCAAGATGTCCAACAACTGATCTTTGAGAAACATTTAAATTTAAAATGTAAAAATATAATGTCCAACCCCTATTAATTGGCTAATAATTCAAAGGCAAAAACAATATCTAGAGAGCAGATTAACGAATGGTTGATATAATAGTGATTAATTTAAATATATACAACTACAGCTTACTGATCGACGTTCTGTTATGGGTGAAAGAAATGTGATTTTTTGTAAACAGCTGAATTTCTCTAGATATCTCTAGTAAAATAACCATAATGCTTTAGATAAATTTCTTACTGTTAAGTGTTGTTTCTGCTTCATATACTCCGTACAATCTGGGATCTGTACTTGGGGTGTGACAGAAGATTTGTCCCGCATCGGCCATCAGCACATTTTTGATCCTCAAGAGAGCTGAAGACCCCGTCAACCTCTCGATCTCAATGTCTTTTTGGTTCACCCTGTTGGAGAACCTCGCAAAGGCAAACTCTGGATCTTTAGTACTGATGATATTGAATTCAATGGTTTTTTTTCTGACACCAAATTCAAAATCCTGCTGATCCGGGCCTTGAAATCCACTAACACTACAGAAGATGGAGATGGGATATCCTTCCACTCTGTACAGGGGACCATCCTGGATCTGGACCACACGCTGACCGTCGCACTGATCTGTGTGGAGAGTGGCATTAGACAGATATATTATTAGTCCTATGAACATTTTCCTTAATCTGGGTTGACAGAAATTTGTACAGTATTTGGTTTTAATAATACACGGTTGGGTTTGTCTATATTTGATCATTGCAAAATAATCCAAACTGGGTTACTTAAAATCCCAACGTTTTTTTAAGTTCATACTCTTACTCACACCAAGGATACCAATAAAAAAAAGTTCTAGTTTGAACAAAAAAACATGGTTACTATCATCATGGTTCCTACAGTGTTATCATAGTATTACTACAACATTACTACAGT
>CAIGQV010001356.1:173974-190504 GCA_903798115.1 Danio jaintianensis | reverse complement strand
CAGTCGTGGTTCCTACAGTGTTATCATAGTATTACTACAACATTACTGTAATAAAGCCACAATACACCCCATAGTTTATGGTTCCTACGGTATTATTATAGTATTACTACAACATTACTACAGTAATACCAGTCTCAAAAACATCACTACAGTCATATTTACTACATTCTAAAATAAAATCATGGTTAATTTTCGTAAGGTTGTGTATTCTCACCTGGTCAAGTGCATTTAATACTAAAACAGTGTATGCAATAGTGAATGAGGGCAAAGGGTGTACGTGCTAAATGTTGCTTGAATGCATTGTTTTCTACGGTATACTATTTATTTAAGTGGAAAACACTTTTACTGTCATAACCTGGAGGTTTTTACAGAAGTTTTAACAGTATATACAAGTCTGTGTTCCTCATTTGTGTCTAGTTGATCATTAGCTGTGTTGTGTACATCTAATATTCTTCAGTTCACTGTCTTTAAGTTTACGCAGAGTTGTTTAGTTGTTATTAGATTACCCTCGAACTCTTTCTCTCCTACAACATGACAAATGTATGTCTTGTTTCAACCTGTTTGCGCCGGGAATTGTCTAGCTTTGTTTCAGGATCCTGTTCACCCGGTTGAGGGTTTATTTTGTGAAACAACAAACTGAATATAGCCGACGTGTACATTTCATTTTTAACATAACAACGGAACGAATCTATTGTTTAGCTTTAGAAGAGATAACATCATTCACAAGTTGTATAAATCACTCGTAACTTTTTACGATATTATTTAATCATCTTTGACAGTCATTCGGCTAGTTGGTTATGTTTGCTATCCGACGGTGAGTCCATTCAACAGGTTGATTTTTTGAATGAGCTAACATTTGAACCATATCTAACATTTATCTATGTTGTGTCCGTGATGGTCAAAGACATGTATATAAAATAGCGTCTATAAGAATCAGATATAATATATTTTCGCGATATAAAAAAACATTGAGACTTACCCAGGCGCAGGAGTCCAGTGAGAAACAGCAGAAAGTGCCGCAGCTGAAAGCCAAAGTCCACCATCCTTAAATGAACAGATCCTTTTCTCTTACTCTCTTATTTCCTCTCTACATGATAATGCGGGTTTCGACAAGAGCCAGGCTAAACCTGATTCATTTTCTCTGAAGCAAGAGACCGTGACATCACACTAAAACCAGCCGGTCAGGGAGGAAAACTCGCAGTGGATATCATCTCTGAATCTAAGCTTAAAGTTATATTTTAACAGAAGAGTTATAAGCTATGGCACCATTTTTGTTTTATTACCATCTATTACATTAATTGTAACGTTAGATTTAACTTTTTTTTAAATGACAGGCTGAAGGACTTATATTTTCATATGTGCATGTTCCTCTCAGGTATATTCTTTACAGGTATACTAAATTCAACAACATTTTTTCCAAAAAAAAAAAAAAATCAACATTAAACCTTAAGCCAATGTTTTGTTTTGTTTTAATTCTCAATCTGTCACACTTTTAAACTCATAAGACAATCAAAAACGAGTTTAAAATCTGTTTAAAATCCGATTTTCATCTTTGGTGGAACACAAAAAGAAGAAAGAATTGACAATTTGATCAAGACAGCATACAGCAAAACTGTAATAAATACTGTAAGATAATTTAGGTTTTACTACAGTAAAATTATAGCGTTATAAACCCTTTAGGAGAAAGAAATGGTTGTTGTGTAACTAGAGAATTACTAGATTAATTCAAGTACTTTACAGTATGTTTTAAAAAACACAGTATTCACTGTAACTTACTATAGTATTTTTTCTTTGTATTATTTCATTCATCCATTTTCCTTCGGCTTAATCCCTTTATTCATCAAGGGTCACCACAGCGGAATGAACCGCCAACTATTCCAGCACAGCGAATGCCCTTCCAGTTCTCCCAGTAGACACCCATAGACACTCATTCACACACACACACTCATACACTACGGCCAGTTTAGTTCATCAATTCCCCTATAGCGCATGTGTTTGGACTGTGGGGGAAACCGGAGCACCCGGAGGAAACCCACACCAACACGGGGAGAACATGCAAACTCCACACAGAAATGCCAACTGACCCAGCCGAGGCTCGAACCAGCAACCTTTTTGTAGTGAGGCAACAGAGAGTGCTAACCACTGAGCCACCGTGTCGCCTTTGTATTATTTATTAAAATTACAACAGAGCACAACCAATGTAAAGACTGTGAGAGACTGTAGCTATGTTTCCATGCACCTATATTTATGGACATTTTGGATTATCGCATAAAATATGCTAGATGATTTGGTTCTCTTTGACTCATCGGATGGAAACACTGATGTATTCTCAAATGATTTATGCGATTTTCCAGTTTTGTGTATTAATCTAATTCACATCTTTGGATGGCAACATAGCTCTGACTTAAGGTTAAACTCTGTTTATACTTCACGTCAAACTCATCTTCATACCAATGTCATCATAATAAAGTATTAATTTGAATGTCTGATAAGGAAAGCAATATATCATCAACAATTGAAGATTTAAAATAAAAATATTGGTTTAGGATGAACTCATAAGACAGTCTATTTCCACCTGGGGACACTCATCCCGAAGCCCCTAGAGATTATGCAGTGCCATTGATGCGATCCAAGACCTGTGAAGAGATGATGCCAAGGTATCTATAATCCTGGACCAGGCCGTATCCTGAGCTGATGCTGTGGTGGTCATGGAGGAGTGGAGAGCATGAGACTGATTCCTGAAAGACCCCAGTGACAGATGAGCCTCCACATTGTTCCCATGGGCAGCATGAACACCCGCCGGTGACCTACTCACACCTGCAGTTCTCCACGATGGACGTCCAGCGTTCTCCAGCCTCCGGCGCCTAGACTGCAGCTCTGCACAGGAAGTTTGGCCAGAGGAGAAATGGTCGTGCCCAGCTGAGCCTGGTTTCTCTCCAGGTTTTTTCCTTCACTTTGGTCAATTGGTGAAGTTTGTTCCTCCACTGTCGCCACTGGCTTGCTTGGTTTGGGACTCGTGGAGCTGCGCATCCATGGATTTGCTCTTCAGTGTTTGGACTTTCAGCAGTGAAAATTAAACCACACTGAACTGAACTAAACTGAACTCCAACTCTGAAAACTGGACTGACACAGTTTACATTTACTAAAACTTCTATGTTAAGCTGCTTTGACACAATCTACATTGTAAAAGCGCTGGAGAAATAAAGATGAGTTGAATTGAAATTGAGTCTCTTGTCAGTATGTCAATCACTACAAACACAAACATTTTGTATATATTTTATTAAATACCATTATCATCTGTATTTAAAAATTATATCGTGAAAAACAGTTAATAAACAACGATACAAAGATCCCAAGCAAATCAGTAAAAAAACAAAACAAAAAAAACATAATGGCAACGTTTTGATAGTAAGCGATAAAATATAATTTTGCCCAAGGTGAAATCTGTTTGTTCTAGAACAAAAAATAGATTGAGACTAAAGATTGACTGTTAGATATTCATAAAAATAATTACTATTCATGCATGGACACTATAGAGTAGATTCTAGAACAAGTGTCCATGTTAAAGACACTACAGAGTAGATGCCAGAACCAAACCAGGCTCATTCTGAAAACGTACCTCTATACACATTTCTGGAGACCGTCAAATATGTCCTAGGAGGTACGTTTTTTTTCAGTGTTTGTTTTCGTGAATCCACCAGAGGCCGCTGTGTATGCTTTTTGAGATCTCAAATTTCTCTCGCAAGTTCCATTCACACCTGCTGTTCTCGCATAAATCCACCAGAGGCCGCTGTCGACTGACTGACTGAATGACTGACTGACCAATCGACTGACCCAACCTCCCCCTTCTCTAAACTCAACCTACAAATTTAAAAAGCAATTCAGAAAAAGAAAAGCCCTCGTCTGATTTTTACCACGTTATACCACATTCTCACCCTGTTATTTACTTGTTTATTTTATTTTTTGGCTACTGTTTTTGTCTTACCCGCCGCCGTTCACCAGACTCAAACCCTGTCATCGTGGTTATCTACTCTCTGCGTCTCAAGTCCACCGACGTACATGTCAAGCTAACTGGACAAACTGATAACAGCCGGAAAGCCGTCCACACGGAGGTAAGCAGTCAGCTGTTAAGCGCGAAAAGGAACTGCGTCATACCGCCTCGTATCGTTCATTTAAAAAATGAAATGCAGCCATGCGTACTTCTGACTACATAATTCACTATCTCTAGAAATGTATATAGGGCTACGTTTTCAGAATGAGCCTGTGTTGTCCAGAACAGGTGCATATTAAAGCCACTATGAAGTAGATTCCAGAGCAAGTGTCCGTGTTAAAGTGGCTCTATCTGGGTTTTATGAGTGATGAAATGCTTCTAATGCGCTGGAAGTCAAACAGATGCTATCTTTATAAATAAACTTCATATTTCAAGTCTATAAACACTACAATCTGGCCTAAAAATCTCTCAAAAATAGACTGAGACTCAACAACAGTATCTGCAGAACAATGAATGATCCTAATTATTAAAAACCTTGGAGGATTTAAGATGCTGATGACGATTAAATGCATCACCATCGTCGAAGTGTCTATTGATGAGCATCGCTGCTTGTAAAATTAGAAATTATTTTAATAATTTAATAAATATTTGTATAATAAGGCGATGAACAGTGCGAGCGTAATGATCATACACATCCGTCAAAAGCATGTGTTTACACTGAAAAACAATGGAAAGTTGAATGTTTTCATCTAGACAGCATTATTAGAGGCTACGGTTTTTATTTTTGATTTTTTTCATGTCGTCCTCTTTCCATTATTTCTGATCAACCTCCAGTGTTTTTCTTTCCTTTCCTTCAATAATATTATATTAGCACTCATAAATCTGAGTCAGTGTCACTTCCCTCACTGATGTTCTCATGCTGAAGTTTACTCTCTTTCTGTAGAGCTCAGATGTTCTTGCTTTTGAAAGTTGTCGCTCTGTGTTTCCTGCTGTTTATCCTCCGGCACAGACAGGTCATCATCATCTTTTCTCTGGTCCAGTTCAGGGTTCTTTACTTCATCATCTTTTAAACGTTTATTAACCCCCGCATCTGGAGGATCATTGTTCTCCATGTCTTCTTGTTTTGGCTCACTGCTCTTATCTCTCTGTCTATTATGATCATCCTCTTCTTCTGTTTTCACTTCAGGTGTTTCTTCATTTCGGACACTCTTAGCATCATCATCATCATGTTCAGCTTTTGTTCCAACATTTTCTTTGTTGTCAGATTTCACAGTCTTGTTCTCAGTATCAGCACTAAGGTCATTCTGACTGCAAAATGCATCACTGTTGTTGTGTATTGGAGGTTTCTCTGAGTAAGATGCTGAATCTGTAGCAAAAGTGAAGAAGGAAAATCATCCACTAATTCAACATGGAGCTGGAGACTAAATTATTAGCTGTTCTGGGAAAATGTTATTCATTTGTCAAATATTTTCCAAGTGTTGTTTAACAGAGGATTTTTTTCAACACATTTTAAGATGTTTTAATAACTAATTTCTAATATTTCTTTTCTCTTCGCCATGATGACAGCACATAATATTAGACTAGATATTCTTCAAGACACTAGTATTCAGCTTAAAGTGACATTTAAAGGCTTAACTGGGTTAATTAGGGTAAAGTTAGGGTAATTAGGCAAGTCATTGTATAACAGTGGTTTGTTCTGGAGACAATCCAACACTAATATTGCTGAAGGGGGCGAATAATATTGACCTTAAAATGATAATAATAATAATATTATAATATAATGAGGCAAACTATCTGCTGGTCTTTCAGTATGAATATAAATGTCATGCAAGATGGTAATAAAGCTCAAATTAGAAATACATAAAAACTGAAAGCACATAAACCATGACATGAAGACTGCTGGCTTAAATTAAAAATAAACTAAAAACTTTGAGAAAAAATAACGTTTCTAAGTTTAAATGGGGGGGGGTTAGTTGTTTTTGTTTTAAGGCAAATGAAATAAAACAATAAGTTTTCACCTAACCCAATATAAAAATGTACTTTGAATGAAAGACACAGAAGTTTTTCAGTGTCCATGTCATGCTTTATATGAATACAGAGATCAGCATTTCACCTGTGTCTGATTCCCTCGTCTCTTCATGATCTTCCTCCTGTGTGTTTGCTCCTGTGGTCGGTTGATCCTCATTTCTGGCTGTTACTTCAGTTTTTACACCCTCATTCTGCTGCTGAGCTGACGTTTCTCCACTTTCATTCCTCTTTTCTGGCTTCTGGTTTTCTTCTTTGTGTTTTTGACTGTTAGACGACTGTGCTGTAGATGTTTCTTGTGTGGCTAAATCTTGGCGCACACCAGATAATTCTTTATTAAGACAAATATATATTTGCACGTTATTTATTACTTACTGAATACATATCATTTTGAATCTGTTTTACATCTTAAGCTGTTTATGCAAGGGTGTGTAAAAGGAGATTTATTATGATCATAAAGTAACTTTAATAATATAACATACATTTACTATAGTCTTTGGAGCCAGACTAGTCTTGACTAATAATAAAAGGAGCTGCATTAAAGTAATATTCCACCCAAAACTGATAATCCTGTCATCATTTACTCACCTTTATTTGTTTCAAACTTTTATGAATTTATTTCTTCTGTTGAACACAAAGAAAGGGATTTTTGCAGAAAGCTGTAAACCTGTCACCATTGTTTTCCCTACTATAGAAGTCAATGGTTACTGGTTTTCAACATTCTTCAAAATATCTTCTTTAATAAATGACTCTATTCTTCAACAGGATAAAAAAAACTCATAAATGTTCGGAACCATTTGAGATTGAGTGAATAGTGAGTACATTTTCATTTCTGTGTGAACTACCCCTTTTAAGAATCTTTAAAATTATATAAACTAGAGGAACAAAGCCTTAAGCTCCTTTAATGTAAATATAACAAATATAAGTAAAAATAAACACATACAGAAATCTCTTTCTACAGTTTAGTTTCCTCAGACAAACATATTTTACCTGTGCTTTGCTGGTCCTTTTCCTCTTTGTTTCCCTCCTTTATTTTCTCTTCTGATATTTTGTCATTATTATCAGTATGATGAATGTTGAGACCTTCTAGTTTCTCTGTCAGGTAATCAATTGACATCGTTCCCATTTTATTCTTATTGTCCAGTTTCTGTCTTTGTCCTTCCTCCTCTTCATCTTGGTCTTCTGGGTGTTTTTGCTTCAGAGTTTCCTCAGGTTTGCTGCTGGCATTTTCTTCTACTAGAACTGCATGTAGGCTGTATTCATTACTGTACCGCTCTTCCTCATTTCCACTGTGATTCAGAAGTTTTGCTCTTTCTTCATTTTCACCAGTATTGTCTGATTCGTTGTCCTCATCCTGTTTTTTATCAGAGTCTTTTTGATGCATAAGTCTCATTTGATTGAGGGAGATGGCTTCAGACAAACCTGAAACAAAGCAAATTAATGAAAAAATAAAGTAAACAATAGCCTGATAAAAAATTATAAATAAAAATGGCTTATTTTACAACTGAATGTCATCACTGGGCCTTACATTGCTCACTTCATATTACTAAAAAAGAAAAGTGTATTTCCCAGACCTGTGCATCTTTTCCACAGTATCCACACACACACAGAGACACACAGACACACACACACACACACACTACCTGACAAAAATGTTGTCCTCTATCCAAGTTTTAGGAACAGCAAATAATAACTGGACTTCTAGTTGATGATTTGGCATCAGAAGTGGCTTATATAAAAGGCAAAGGCCTCTAGATTACACTTATTTTACCACAATAAAATATGCACTTGATTTTGATTTTGAATGATTTAATTAGGACAGTAAGGTCTGACTTTGCTTAGACAAAAGTCTTGTCATTGAACAGAAATAATGTCCCGTATAGAATATAAAGTCATGGTGCAGTGGAAACAGAATGAATATATATAATAATAATGGAATTATTATTAGAACTAACCCTTTAAAGCACTTTTAATGTAAATGTAAGAGCAAAATAAAACAAAACAGAATTTTTTTGTATATAAATCAAGTTTTGTTTCCTCAGACAAACATATTTTACCTGTGATTTGCTGGTCCTTTTCCACGTTGTTTTTCTCCTCTTTTTTCTCTCCTGGTATTTTGACATTATTCTCATTATCAGCATCATCAATCTTGAATTCTTCTAGTTTCTTGTTCGGTTGCTCAATTGTCAACTCTCCCATTTCATTCCCGTTTTCCAGTTTCTGTCTTTGTCCTTCCTCCTCTTCATCTTGGTCTTCTGGGTGTTTTTGCTTCAGAGTTTCCTCAGGTTTGCTGCTGGCATTTTCTACTACTACATCTGTATGTAGGCTGTTTTCATTACTGGACCGCTGTTCCTCATTTCCACTGTGATTCAGAAGTTTTGCACTTTCTTCATTTTCACCAGTATTGTCTGATCCGTTGTCCTCATCCTGTTTTTTATCAGAGTCTTTTTGATGCATAAGTGCTGTTTGACTGGCAGGACTGGCTTCAGATGAAGCTGAAACAAAGCAAATCACTTAAAAACTCAAAAGTCAATCTCTGAACACAGCACAAAAATGCTTTTCTTACTTAGATTTTTTGTCTTGTTTCTAGTCCAAATATCTAAAAAGTCTTAAATCAAGAAGCATTTTCTAGACAAGCGAAACATGTTGTCTTGTTTTAAAAAATAGGACAAAATTAAGTGAGTTCTTTCTTAAAACAAGCAAAGTGCTCCGGTTTCCCCCACAAGTCCAAACACATGCACTATAGGGGAATTGGGTAAGCTAAATTGTCCGTAGTGTATGAGTGTGTGTGTGAATGAGTGTGTATGGGTGTTTCCCAGTGATGGGTTGCGGCTGGAAGGGCATCCGCTGCGTAAAACATATGCTGGATAAGTTGGCAGTTCATTCCGCTGTGGCGACCCCAGATTAATTAAAGGGACTAAGCCAAAAAGAAAATGAATGAATGAATGAGTGTTTCCTAAAATAAAATAAATTGTGTTCAATGGGAAACAGCTGTTGCTTTTTATTAACTTATTTTAGAGCGGTAATCACAATACCGTGATATTTTTATCCAAGGTTATCATACCGTCAGAATCTCATACCGGCCCATGCCTAGTCAACATCTGACTGCTTGTTAATTATATGTCTCATTTTAAGCCGCACTGAATGTTCATAGGGAAATATATCAATGATTTCAATGCAGATATTCACAAAATATTATAAATATGAATATACACAAAGTTTGATCTTACCATTTTCAGGGTCCTTTTTCTTCTGTTTAGACCCCCTTGCTTCTCATTTTGCATACATGCAAGAAAATGATGTTAATCTTTGTAATATAACCTTTCTCAGACATGAGTGTCAATCAAAGGGTGATTTGTTATTTTTTGTTTCATGGCACTTACACTTTTTCTTCCTGTAGATGAATACTGCCAGTATAATGAGGAAAATGAGAAGTAGTATTACTAATACGACTGGAAGAATCACCTCAAGTCTCGCTGCTGCTCCTGCACACAATCAATAAAACACAGTGTCAGTATCAGAGTCTACACTGAAAAAGCTGAAACTGTTGTGTCTTTCAATCAAAGTGCATTTTTATATTGGTTAAGTGAAAAATTATGGTTTCTGTTTCTGTAAAGCAAAAAAAAAACACCTAGGTAAACTTAAAATCATCCTTTTTTCTCAAAGTTATATTTTTACTTTAAACCAGCAGTTTTTGGTTGAACTGAACACTTCACTAGTGGGAAAACAGTTAAACAGAGCATCTGCAGCGCGAGGATAAAGAACCAGCCTCCTCCATTCGGCCTCTTTACTTTACTTTTACTCCTTTACTTTACTCCTTTACTTTGGTGGAGTAAGGAAACGGTGTTGTACGCACTCCACTGAAGACATCCATTAGTCTACATATTTAATTTCCTTTGTTAAGCGCAAAGATTTGTTTCAAAACTATTTCTCAATCCAGTTCTAATCTCCAGCAAAGGAATAAATGAACAATAATAATGAAGTGTGCTCAAAACACTGAGTTATATCCTAACACACGTCCTGTTCTTATGCCCCATATGGTGATGCAGACGTCTCCAAAACCCCACAGGTGGACAAATATAAACGTGTTTTTATTAAAACTAATATAAATATGCATATAATAAATAATACTGCTAATAATAATAACATTATACTAATGCAGATTGGCATGAATAAACTGAAAAAGCCACCCGAGGTGAAGAAGGCATGGAGGCAGTGGGTTTTATAATTATGTAGAAAATAATCAGTTTTGTAATATTTTAATCCTTTAATTGTTTTCATCTGTAAAGATATTTGTGTATTGCTGTTCATCCTGTGTGTATTAAGCAATGTGTAAGCGTTTGGACCTGCATAGGTGCATAACTAACGCGCTCTGCTGGACTTTAGAGCAGCTTTCAGTTGGTCAATGGCGCGGTCTATTTTAGTTCCTCAAAATAGCAACGCACCAACAATGTGCTCTAACACACCTCCTTTATAGACCAGCACACCCATGAGTCCACAAAGTGCTGCAAATGGATTTGCTATTTAAACAACGTGGCGCAAAACGTGAAAATTAGGGTTGCACTGGTCTGAAAATAGCAACAAATCCCGCCATACACGTCTTGCGCCTTATTGCGCCGGGTGTATGATAGAGCCCTATATGTATTTATTATAGTCCAGTACAACTTTACTTGGATTTAGATTTTAAGTCGAACCAAAAACAATATTTTACCTTTGAGTAAATGTATTTTTTTTCTTTGGTCAGAATAAATATTTTGAATTAATATTAAAATACATTTTTAATCTTCAACCAGGTCAAAACTATATTTTGAGGGTAATTTATAAATTTAGCTGTAACGAATTACAGTAATTGTTTAGGTCGGTCCAAAGCAAGATTACACTTTGATAAAAAAAACATAATATAAAATATATTTAGTGTCTCTATATTAAACAATATTCTTATTTTGAGTAAATGTATTTTTTTCTGGACCACAATAAATATTTCAGATTTAGATTAATTAAAATTTTATAGTTTGAACCAAAATTAAATTATACTCTGAGAAAAACTAAAAAATATATATACAGTATTTTTTTGTTGTTGGTTCAAAGTGTAATATTTGTCAGTGTATATCAGGGCATTCAGTAAATTGTGTTGAATGATTAACTAGTCGACTTCTGAATACACATATGTGGATATTCAATAATTCAATAAGTCGTGATAATGAACATGTACAATACTGATGTTACGGACACTTCAAAATACAGTGAATTAGTATTTAAAATTTTAGAGTGCTTTTTAAGAATATTGAGATTGAATTTGGTCATAACAGAGCCAAATGCCTGGAGAATTAATGTTAATCAACATGATGCTGTCACGATCACCAGCAATCTAATGCTTGCATATCGCTGGAGAACTACAGATCTGTCACTAAACTGGACTACAAATAATATCATGCACTTCACACACACCAGTTCCTGATTTCCTCTGATTACACACACACAGCTGGTAACTCATCATGGGCTGATTACCTGGACTTTATATTCACCATTGCCTGCACGACTTACTTTTAATGTTGCAGAATTTGTTCCCCATGGTATCAAAAATGGTATTGAATATCGAGATTTTTCAAGGTATCGTTTCGAAGTTGGAAATTCCAGTATCATGACAACACTATCTTATACCGTGATAAAAGCTTCAGCAATTAATCGCAACAAGAACATTTCATTTCATCATAAGCCGACCTGTGACGCAGTCTTGCAGATTGAAGTCTGTTGTTTTGCTGCTGACTTCATTCTTCACAGTGCAGGAGTAGATGGAGTCGCTGTTTTTCTGCTGCTCGATGATGATCAGTTCTGCTCCCGGATGATCGATCACATTCGGCCCGCTCCATTTATACTGCAGCGGAGTCTTGTAGTCCACTGAACACAACAGCTCTTGAAGATTTGAGGTCTCGTTCACTTCACAGGTCACTCGAGGATCTGGAAGAACATCTGAAACACAAACGTAGACAGGGTTTGAGTACGTAAAAACTCTCCGATATCAAAAACAGATACATACACTCAAATACAGCCATTGTAATTTAAAGGGAACCTATTATTCCCCATATTACAAGATGTAAAATAAGTCTCCAGAGTGTGTGTGTGAAGTTTCAGCTCAAAAAAACACAAATAATCTGTGCTTCATCTAAAACTCCACATCTATAATCCTCTTAGTCTATGCTGACATTATCTTCAGCAGCTCAAACACTCTAATGGCTAATGGACAGACGGCTGCTTCTCACTCAGGGCTGCTGTTTATGCTAATGAGAGAGAGATGGGCACTAGTGGGCGGGGCTTTCCCCCTCTGATGACATGTACAAAAGGAGAATGTCAATCAAAGTGTTTCTGCATCAAGTCTGATTAGAACAAACACAATTAACTCATGTTCATCATTAGAGGCTGGAGATATTCACACACTGCTGACACACACACTACTGGGTTTAAACCACACATTAAAGTGATTTCTGCATAATAGGTCGTCTTTAGTATCTAGTCTCCTGCTGTCTGACGATGAGCTGCATCTATAACTCACCCAGAACAGTTAAAGTATGTCTGGAGCTCTGAACTTTCCCGTTGATCATGATGTCAGACTGGTACTGTCCACCGTCTTGACTGGTCAGTTTCTTTATTGTGAGCTGTCCTGTTTCAAAATCAAGCTCCACACGGTCTCTGAATGAGCCGTATTGCTCCATCTCACTGTTGTCATACTCCAAAACCTTATCTCCATTGTGTTTCCACATGATTTCTACAGGCTTTCCACGAATGCTGGGAGAAAATGTGATCCGGCCTCCCATTTCTGCATAGTCATCGCAGAAAACAAAATCTACAGGAGAAGTTGAAGTTTATATTTGTTAAAATACTTCTGACACTCACAACAACAACAACATGTACAGGTCACAATTCACACCACAATCTGAAGACATATGAAAGGTTTTATATTTTGCTACAGACTGTTTGTATCATGCAGTTGAATTGAAGACTAAGTAATACATTTTTAACAGAGAAAGTCTTATTTCTTGTAGATTTGCTGGAATAATTATATATATATATATAACTGCTGTGGTCAATATTATTAGCCCCCCTTTTCCGATTATCTACAAAATGACTTAATTAAATATCTAGTCAAATATTATGTACTGTCATCATGGCAAAGCAAAATAGTTATTAGTTATTAAAATTATAATGTTTAAAAATGTTGAAAATCTTAAACAGCACTTGGGAAATATTTTTAAAAATATACTCAAATTTCACAGCATGGCGAATGATTCTGTGAACATGCTTCAACATTTTCAAGACATCCTCAAAATGTTGTAATGTCATTAATGGTTATTACACTTATTAACGTAGTATTTACAATATGACAGTGTCATTATACTGTAATACATTATTAATGTTTTTAATTAAACTGGTGACACTTTACAATAAAGTCTATTAGTTAACATTAGTTATCTAACATTAATTAATAATGAGGAAAACATTTGTTGCAGCATTTGCTCATTAATGTTTAATTAGTAAACACAGATGTTCAGTTATCTCCTGTCAGTACACAGACATTAAATAATACTTACCATCAAATATTTGTTGTTTATGAAATTAACATTAAGATAAAAATTATTTTTTTTCTCCCCAAACTAGCCAATTCCCTTTTTGTGTTATTTACATAATAGGTTGGCTAATTTATTAGCTCAAAACAAATATGGCTTCAAACTAAAAATCACATATTGGCAGGGGGTGGAAAGAGTACTGAAAAATCATACTCAAGTAAAAGTACCATTACTTGCCTAAAAATGTAGTGCAAGTAGAGTAAAAGTATCTGTTGTAAATATTACTCAAAGTATGAGTAAAAAGTAACCCTTTCAAAAGTACTCGAGGGTAGTGAGTAGTGAGTATTACGCTGTAAAAAGCTGATGCATTTACATCTAATTTGTGGATGTGTGTGTGTAAACGTAACATTCTGTAGTGCATTTAGTGATTGCCCAGCAGGCACACAATGTCATAAGACGTTAATATTAGGTTAGATTTAGGTTGTGATGTCAGGTGACCAAAATTCAAAGTCTAGCCAGTGTTTAAAGACAACATTATTTTGATGTCCAATAATGACGTCAAATGATGTTGATATTTGGTTGATTTTAGGCCAACATCTTATACCAGCGTCATATTGACATCAAACACTGACATTTATTCATCAGTTATGGCAACCAAATCTAACGCCTGATAGACGTCATAGTGGTAACGTCCACACAACGTCAAGCTGTAACATCATTGGACGTTGATATTTGGTTGAATTTAGGATTTTAGCCTACGGTTGAGTTTTGATGTCAACCCGATTTTCATTTCCAAACAAAATGCAGCGTCCCCACGACGTTGGGGTAAAACGTCAATCTGACACCATGTTGACGTCTTGTGCCTGCTGGGTGTTTAAGGCCATTTTGGTCATCATACAGTAAACATCCGTCATCATCTCATCAGTGACATGCATGTAAACAGTCTCTGGGTCAATGCGTGTAAAGATTTTGGACATCTTCTTGGACACTTTTAATGCTTCCAAACAGTTTGCTGCAAGTATAAAGCGCACATGTCTTGAGGTAGTTCATTATGATTTACCTTCTATGTGCGATCTGATTGGACAGGAATCACTGGACTGATGTTTCTAATCCCCATAGACAAGAAATAATAAAGCGGTGGAGTAAAAGTACCGATACAGCAGTAAAAATGTACTCAAGGGAAAGTAAAAGTAGTTTTAAAACTAGTTAGTGAATTACAATTCCTGAGAAAAAAACTACTCGCAGTAGTTTGAGTATTTGCAATTAGTTACTTTACACCACTGCATATTGGTGGAAACCCACATGACAAATACTATAGTAAATTATAGTACATACTGTAGTATTTCTGAACCATATTATCTACAGTTGCCATGACAACACAACAACTATACTAATATAAACAAATGACCCAATACTGCAGTTTTCTATATAGGGAAACTATACTACAATACACCAGTTTAGTAAAACCTAAAGTATACTACAGTATTTATTACAGTTTATCAGTTCAGTAGAGTTACATATGGTGCCCCATTCAATAACAAAAGTTGTAAGAACCATGTAGCTACAGGATAACACACATTAGTATGTACAATAGATTGCTGTAGTATGTGTTGTGTGTCAAGTTGTGTGCCTTATTACCTGTACAAAGGACCGTAGTACAAAGTTCAGTAAAGAAAAACAAGATCTCGCTGAAATTGTTTGTTACTCGACTGTTTTGAATATATAATTAATCTCTATTTCTATATTGTAGATTGTCAAATTAACTCTGAAGTTAAGAGTATTTATTGACCGAAACCTGTCCGTGTATCGACCCGAGTCATGTTTTCCCCCCTCACAGGTCACTGCACCTGTCGGAGTGATTAGCATAGCACGTCTCTGCCTGTTTTACGAGTTTCTCCAGTCCATGTTGAAGAAGAGAATAATGGGGCTTACCTTGAAAACAGAGGCAGGTAAAGCACAGCAAAACCCTGACCAAAAACTCCATTTCAGCTCCAGTTTCTTTCCTAACCGCGTGTTTAGGCGTTATTTAATGTCGGTGTGAAGTGTAAAAACCCATCTGCCGCATAAATGTCGACAGCGACGGCCAAAAACAGAGAGTAAATGAAAAGTTTGTTGTGTTTTAGAGGCCGCGAATACAGAAAGTGAAAAGCAGCAGGATCAGGTGACCTGTGGAATGAATGGGCGGAGAAACAAACACACCTTACACGTAAAGCAGATCAGCCTTCTTACAGTCTATGAGAACAGCCGTCTCTTTCACTCTCAACACAATTCTATTTATTTATTTATTTATTTATTTATTTATTTATTTATTTATTTATTTATTATTTATTCCCTCGTTTTATCTTATTGTTTAAAATGTGTTTCTAATTATCTATACATTTTAAATAATAATTTCTGCCACATTCATGTCCTTTTGTCTGTCTGAATGTACTCGCTGTGGATTGTTTATCCTGACTCTATAAGCTATCTGACAGTTGTTATTCTCTTCAGTTTTGTATTTCGCAAGTGTTAATAAGAATAAATTAAAATAAAATAAAATAAATAAGAAAATGATACACAAATTATATTATTACTTAATCTTGTCAATTCAACGTTTTGCACAACGTTCTGTGATTGATTAGAGAAAAACATGTGCTCATTTAAAATGATTTACAATAAGTTTCATAAAATATTTGTAATATTATAAAACAATACATTTTATATATTCATAAAATATATTATATAATAATAATAATTATGATTACTATTATTATTATGAAATTATTATTATTATTATAAAAAATATTATTATGATTATTATTATTATCAAATTATTATTATTATTATTATTATCAAATTATTATTATTATCAAATTATTATTATTATTATTAGTATTATTATTATCAAATTATCATTATTATTATTATTATTATTATTATTATTATCATCCAATTATTATTATTATTATCAAA
>CAIGQV010001356.1:130322-137822 GCA_903798115.1 Danio jaintianensis | reverse complement strand
GCTCTGGTGTTTCGCCATCGGCCTCCTGAAGGACGTGTTTCTGCATGTCTGCATCTCTCCTGCATTTCTGTCCTCTGTTTTTCCCCCAGTGTAATGTTCGCTGAATTCCTCTGCTTGTTTCATCTTAGTGAATATTTGCTGGAGTCATTTGTCTCGGAGCACTTCATTCCCACACTTATAAAATGTTCATATTCACCTTTAGTTATGACGGCTTGTTTTCATTCCTGTGCTTTAAACTCATCTGTGATCCAGTGTATTTTTACTACTAATAAACACACACACACTTCTCTTTCAGCTCGTCTTTGTTGAACACCTTTTAAAGTGTACAGTGTTCCTCTTCAGGGTAAACTGACGACATTATGATTCATTCTGTACTCTGGATTAATCATTTCCTCTGACTAAAACACACTTTCTGTCAGCTTTACATCTGTCCGGTCAGGGTTTCTGATCCTAAAATGTCTTTAATGACAAGCAGCTTCTTATTAATGAGTTAATGTGAAAATAAAAATCCACCTTTCAAATGTTTCTAGCATTTGTAGCATGTTATGGTATTTATTTATTAATGACAAAATTCAGAAATTATTAACATTTTTTTTTGTGTTACTCAGGAACCACACACACACACACACACAAACAATATACACATACATACATACATACATACAGTGGAAGTCAGAATTATTAGCCCCCTGTATAGTTTCCCTCAATTTCTGTTTAACGGAGAGCAGATTTTCTTCAGCACACTTCTAAACTTAATAGTTTTAATAACTCATTCCTAAAACCTGATGTCTTTTCTCTTTGCCATGATGACAGCACATAATATTAGACTAGATATTCTTCAAGACACTAGTATTCAGCTTAAAGTGACATTTAAAGGCTTAACTAGGTTAATTAGGGTAAAGTTAGGGTAATTAGGCAAGTCATTGTATAACAGTGGTTTGTTCTGGAGACAATCCAACACTAATATTGCTGAAGGGGGCGAATAATATTGACCTTAAAATGGGTTTAAAAATTGAAAACTCTAGCCAAAATAAAAGCTGCTTTGTCCTCGTTTAATTGCAGGAAATTGTTAGACATCTATATCTTAATATCATAACACATTAAATGAAGTGGCAGAATCCAGCCTTACTGCTAGATAAAGCAGAGAGTCATCTGCATAACAATGATATGAAATACTATATTTATAGGCCAAGGGAAGCATATAAAGGGAAAACTGTAGAGGTCCCAAAATGGATCCCTGGGGCACTCCCTAAAAGACAGATACTTCATCCTTTATTAAATATCAATATCTCTAATACCAAGATCTCTTCTGTAGTTTTTTGTGAGGGTCGTGTGGTGAAGATTCATGGTTCATGTTAGGGCTAACAATATATCGTTTGAGCATCGATATCGCAATGTGTGTGTGTGTCTGCAATAGTCACATCACAGGATCTGCAATGTTGAGTTGCGATTATAGTTGATCAGCACAACAGTTGACGATACGTTACAAAGTATACCAATAACAGAGTGAAACGTTATCATTTCCATGTGTTTTAAAGGCGTTTCAAGAGAGTGTAAAGCATTCATTTTTTACTTTTTGTCGTTGCTCTATTGTAATAATTTTAGCTTGTTTTTTTGTTTATGATTTTATTTGTTTATTAATTTTTACACATGATTCCCACCCTTACAAAATCAACCCAATTATTCATTCATTCATTTTCTTTTCGGCTTAGTCCCTTTATTAATTTGGGGTCGCCACAGCGGAATGAACCGCCAACTTATCCAGCATATGTTTTACACAGCGGATGCCCTTACAGCTGCAACCCATCACTGGAAAACACCCATACACTCCCATTCACACTCATAAACTACGGACAATTTAGCTTACCCAATTCCCCTATAGCGCATCTGTTTGGACTGTGGGGGAAACCGGAGCACCCGGAGGAAACCCACGCCAACACGGGGCGAACATGCAAACTCCACACAGAAATGCTTCGGAAATAAGATTCTGACGGTGTTATAACCTTGGATAAAAATATCACGGTTTCACGGTATTGTGATTACTGCTCTAATATATATTCATTTTAAATGTCTGGGTAAAAAACTAAAACTTTTTCCCCTTTGAACACAATATACTTTATTTTGAGAAACATTTATAATATTGTGGAGCAGTAAACATGTCAGGCTGAATAAGTCAAATGAATCATTGACTTCTGCTGTCTTCATTAGTTTCAAAAACACTGATTTCTTTACAATTTAAAACGGCATCTTTGGAGATCTTTTCTGCTGGAGATACTGTTGTGCTAAAAGAATAAAAACGTAAATAATAAATCTTACACATACCGTAGGAACGGTATAGCAGAAAGCTTTGGCAACTTTAAAACCTTGACTTTTCCAAACCGTGGTATACCCTGAAAACGGTTATCGTCCCATGCCTACATACAACCAAGGTTTGCTTGTTTTGACAATTTATTTAAAACATGTGGCTAAAAAAAGAACTAATTATAATATTAAAAAGTCCTGTATAACTCTGAAATTTCATTCATAATGGTCTTAAAAAGTCTTAAATTTGACTTGTATCACACCTGTAGGAGCCCTGTTTATGTTTTGTGTCCAGTATTCGTGTAATAAGCAGGATAAAGTACATCCAGGACTGTTGTTTTCGAAGAATAAACCCTTCAGTCTTCTACAACAGTGCTGTGCTTCACGTTGGGCTGCTGATAAACCTGTCAGGCTTCATTCTGTGATAACAGGGTCTCCGTGGGCTGTTAAAGTCTTAAAATGTCTTCAATGTCATTCATTCGTTTTCCTTCGGCTTAGTCTCTTTATTTTATCAAAGGTTGCCACAGCGGAATGAACCGCCAACTATTCCAGCATATGTTTTACGCATCGGATGCCCTTCCAGCTGCAACCCAACAATACATCTCAAAAAACCCTTTAGAACAGTCAGTTTTTATGTTAGTTATGTTGAGAAAAGTATGTGCATACAACTAGGGTCTGCTTGTTTTGACACAGATGTAAAATATGTGGCTAAATAATAACTAGTTTGAATTAGTTATTGTATGGGGCGAGTACATTGTTTTTCTGCAGCGTTTAGCACTATATAAGTCTGAAATTTCCTTCTTCATGGTCTTAAAAAGGTCTTAAATTTGACTTTGTGAAACCAGCAGAAACCAAACTCCTGTATCTACTTTATCAGCACGTGTAATCTGTGGTCTGCTCTTCTCCTGCAGCTCTCAGTGAGGGTCGTGTGGTGAAGGTGCCGGTCGGTCCTCTGGTCCATGTGGAGGGTCAGCCCGTCTCCATCCGCTGTGACGTCTCCAACTACGAGGGACCACGAGATCAGGAATTTGAGTGGTATCTGATCATGGCTGAAAAAATGCTGCCGCTGATCTCCACCTTTGACGGATCCTTCACAGACCCTTCTGTGAAGGACCGGGTCAACAGTCGGGACATCAGTTTCGTGAAGCTGAGCCATGCTGCGGTGGAGCTGAAGTTCAGGAGCATTCGGGCCACAGACAGCGGTGTGTATCGCTGCAGCACGCCCAGCACCGACTCCATCATCAGCGGGAACTACGACGCAGATGTGGAGCTCAAAGGTCAGTCCACAGCAGTGCTGGGCACGTTGCTTAAGTAAAGTAACTAGTTATAGTTACTAGCAGTGTTGGGGGAAATGTGTTATGAGTAACGCATAAGATACTGTGCATTACCGCGTTTCTTCCAACAAACCTAATATTCATTCATGTTTTAATCTGGGTATAACTGTAGTAAATGGCTTTCGCATCACCGTGAGTCCACAACGCTCTCTCTCTCTCTCTCTCTCTCTCTCTCTCTCTCAATTCAATTCAATTTAATTTCAATTCAGTAATTGCTTTGTTTGCATGACAAATGTTACAAGTGTATTGCCAAAGCATTTATAAAGTTTACATAAAAAAAGAACATACACACATAATAAAATACACAGTAAACACAGTAAATAGTAGTAGTAAAAAAAATTATGCACATATATCAATAAAAAATAATAGATCAGAATACACTGTACATTTAACACTCAACATTTTAGGATAAAACAGTAATAAAAACAATATTAATCAGTATATTTACAATGATTCAATTATATTATATTATATTATTACATCTAGGTGTGTTTGCAAGCGCATCACTGATGTTTTTATTGGTCTCCTCTCTCTTTTTGTGACAGGCATTAATGTATTGTGCCGCTAGAAGGATACAGTCAGTTTTTTCCCCTAGTAAATATTGAAATATCTCTCTCTCTCTCTCTCTCTCTCTCTCTCTCTCTCTCACTGATGCCGTATGGCAGGTACATCAAAATATACTTTTGATTGACTCGTTTTGCTACTATTGATTATTTCCGTGTGTCAGAACAATACTGAACAAAGCTGTGCTGTGGTGATTCCAGCGGTTATGAATTACAGTGATTTTACTGTCTTTTCTTTATTACAAACATGCTCTGTTTTAATAACCTTTGAATCTTGTGAAACTCATTCTTGAGCTGCAGATGATCACAGAGAGCTGAACAGATCTGTTAATCCCAGTTTCTTTACCAATCCTGTTCTGCGGACGTGATTATATGCGTTACCATGGAGACATGTTAATACGCTCCTGTCAATCAATATCGGTGGGCAGCGAAAACCATCACGTTGCGGTGGGCCTCAAAATCACTGGGATTTAGATGCTATTTTAACATCGGGAAATAAAAAAAAGAGAGACTGGTTGTGTTGCTATCACTTCAGTATGACTGTGGACACACTTTACCACACACACTTCTGTCCAGACAGCATTTTGCATCATAGGTGTCTTTTTTTGTAAATAAGCTAATTTTACAGCTCTATGTTGAGTTAAACAGTAGTTTTATTCATTCATTCATTTTCCTTCGGCTTAGTCCCTTTATTAATCTGGGGTCGCCACAGCTGAATGAACCGCCAACTATTCCAGCATATGTTTTACACAGCGGATGCCCTTCCAGCTGCAACCCATCACTGGGAAACATACACACCATACACACTCATTCACACACATACACTACGGACAATTTTAGCTTACCCAATTCCCCTATAGCGCATGTGTTTGGACTGTGGGGGAAACCGGAGCACCCGGAGGAAACCCACGCGAACGCGGGGAGAACATGCAAACTTCACACTGGAACGCCAACTGACCCAGCCAAGGCTCGAACGAGCGACCTTCTTGCTGTGAGGCGATTGTGCTACCCACTGCGCCACCGCATCGCCAGTAGTTTTTTAATCCATTGAGCTGATCTCTGGGTTTGCCAGGAGCACCTTTAGCTTAGCTTAGCATAAATCATTAAATTGGATTAGACCATTAGCATCTTGCTAAAATAAAAAGTTGTTTGCATAATTTTCCTGTTTAAAGCTTGACTCTTCTGTAGCTACATGCTGTACTAATTCTGACAATGATATTATGCAGTGCCTGAAAATATCCCTCAGCTCGACACCTAGGCTGCGTTCCAATCCACTTTTAGACACACTCGCATATCTGATATCTCCAAGATGTGTGTGTGATGATCTAGTAGGCTTTATAGAGTTAAACAGTCTTGCAGTGTCAATGTAAGGTGATGTTCTGCAAGACCTGAAGCATGACAGAAACACAAAGACGGGTTTGTTCTGCAGGCGAGAGTGAAAGTGTTTGGCTTTTCAAGAGTGTGTGCTGATTTTATCCACTCTGGAGACGAGCAGAAGGAACAAAACAGAGAAATTATGTAATGAAACTAAAATATGGGGCTCAGTTACTCTTTAAAACATCTACTAATAGTGATCAGGAGGTTTTGTTTATGTTAAAGACCGTGTTTGGTAGGTTACTTTAGAAAATGAATTGCTAATTATGTTATTAAAGCTGTATTTAAATGACTTAAACACATTTGTTATTGTCTACATGTAGTGATCAAAACTTCCAAAAGAGACACAATATTTCATTCACTGTTTTCTTACTTGAATCATTGCTTTCTTTAGCATGTGCAACTGTCAACTATAGTTGAAAAATAATAAGCAATATATATCTATCTAAATCTATATATTAGTTCTGGGCAAAAATGAATCCTGATTGGTCAAGACTTAGTGTGTGTGTGTGTGTGTGTGTGTGTGTGTGTGTGTTTATTATTTATATACATGCATGCACATATTTGAGAATGTTTATTTATATTTAGTTATGAAATGTATGTGTATATGCGCAGTGGGTAGCACAATCGCCTCACAGCAAGAAGGTCGCTGGTTCGAATATATATAATGCACATACATATATATTACATCAAAACAAACTATTATTTTGAATTTTTCTGGGTAAAAAAACACTTTAATATAGCCAGTTTGTGTATTATAAAAGCTGTTTTTAAAGTATGTTAACAATTTTCTATACACACACACTCATACACACTCATAGAGAGGCAAGTATATTAAATGTAACTGTCATTAAATTATGTAAAAATGAAAAGTACTCCTTTACTGCTCTTACTTTTGTGCAGATAAGTGATTTTATTACTAATTACACTAAAAACTGATTAAAGCAATAGTTGAGCCTAAAATAAAATGCATCGTTTACTTTCACTCATAGTGCTTTTGGATCCTCCGCATGCTGCGTTCAGCTTCTGTCACTCAAAGTGAGAAATGAGGAAATCTTCAGGTTATTTCCATGACATCATCTGTCAACCAGAGATGTTGCAATAATAATGTAAATTTCTACATTCTGTAGACGTTCAGTGTTCAGCTTTTACAGTAATATTTTCTCCAGGATGCTTTACAGTAATATATTAGTGCAGATACATTAGATTAGTCAGTACCAAATGCAAAACTGATCAGCTCATCTAACAAAACAAATGAAGATCACAATCTAAACATTACTACACACAAATTAATGTTTAGGAGAAATATGAAATAAAATTACTGAACAGGAAAAACCAAGAGAAACATAAACACACATAATTTTGTAGTTTGTATTTTTTGTTGTTTCAGTATTTAATACTTGAATTAATATGCATGATCTTTCTATTCCTAAAGATGTTCTGTGAGCAAACTCTTATTTTAATGTTGTCTATATTCACTGATAAATGGATAATATTAGTTTTCATAAGCAGGTGTGCTTATTTATGCTGAGCGCTGTATGATGGATGTGTGTAATGAACAGATCAAACCTGGAAATATTCATTAAACACTGAGTAACTGACTGGATACTGTGGTCAGATGATGCTGGTGTGTGTGAAACGTCTGCTGCTGTCAGTGGTGGACAGACAGACAGACACCAGGGGTCAAACACAGAAAACACACACAGCACAAACACAAACACTCTTATTGTGAGAAACACTCCACTCGTCTGAAAAACCAGAGCGAAGAAACCAGAATAGAGTTTTCTTTTTAAATAGAGGAAGTACGCTCACTTGAAGAGATATTCAGGAAGACTTTACCAGGAAGTGTTTTAGAATTTTGCAGACAGACAGTCATGGATGGACAGATAGATAGATAGATAGATAGATAGATAGATAGATAGATAGAT